>CAIGRB010141990.1:19753-47247 GCA_903798255.1 Fraxinus quadrangulata | reverse complement strand
TTTTCTTTCTTTTTTAATCACACATTTTCTATCAATCTACTATTTTAAAATATATTTTTTCAAAATAATGTGGCTCAAACACACCCAAATATATTTGATAGACTTTATCAGCACCTTGTCGAGAACAATGAACGAAAGTCGGAAAGAGGTGTGAAAATAAAAATTATCGAGAAATAAAAAATATTGAATAAAGAATAAGATAACAAAAGCAAAATTATATTATATTATATTATATTATATTCTTGAATTTGAATTATATTTCATTAGAAAGAAAATCAACAAGGAAAACACAAAAAATTGGCCTACCATTTCTGTTTACATCATCAGCAGGCATAAATCTTCTCGATTCACAACAAAACAGCTCCTCCCGACTTCTCGGAGCTGTTGGATTTTATTTTTTTACCATTTTCAACCCAAAAATTGAAGGAAAACAGTTTAAAAAAAAAAGAAAAAAAGCGTTTCGGTCTTTAATTGAAGAGAATTTTGCTGATATGTTAGATTTTGGAAGCCTTTAATTCTTCCTATTTTCGAAGTTCATCTACATTTGGAGATTCCCAGGTTCGTATCTTTCCCCAATTTTGCACTACTCAGGATTTAATTCCATTCGGATCTGTTTCCCTTATATGTGTTTAATTTTGTGAAAAGATTAATAATAATTGCGAGTGTTTGGCACATTGTTGGCTTTTCCAACTCCAAATTGACAAAAGATCATTTTTTTGTCATTCAAAATTCTAACTACGTATTGCTTTTAAAAATATAAGCAAAAGCTTTAAATTTTGTGTATCTAAATTGTCTCAACAGTTCGTACATTGTGGTCAAAATGATAAGTTGTACTTAGTTCTAGCAATTTCTTTTATTAGGTTTGATTGTATATGTTTACTGAGTAAATTAGGGATTTCAAAGTGAATTTTTAGATCTGCGTACCTTTTAAAATTGCAAATCTTTTCATTTTCTTGGTGGTCAGAGGTTAAAGTTTCTGAGAATGGAAATGAGAATATTTAATGAAAAACGGGAGAAAAGTATGAAAGGAATATTAAATAGGATTAAATTTGGGATTTTTAGGTAGGGGAACTCGAGAAAAGTGAAATGCATTTGATTCAGCTGAACTAAATGGGGCACATTTGCTATATGATTCTGCTGTTTGAATCTTTATGTAATTAGAATATGAATTGAGTTGCTTCTTATAATGATACATTTAGAAGACAGTATAGGGGAATGATACCTTCCTCAAACAGCTACCTATAACATTATAGTGGAATGCTGCTTTTTGAAAGGTCGGAAATGTTTACTGTGTTGTCATGGTGTGTCAGATACAAGTGCTCATGATAAATGATGATTTGTATATGCTTCAGCCCGACAAAGTAGTTGGTGTCCACCATCTATTTAGATGAGCCTAATGTAAGGCCCTGATTTCTATAGCTAGAGTTAGACGACAGTCCAGGACATAGTAATTTCCTAAGTGCTAGTCCAAGTTTCTTGGCTGCTGCTGATTTACCCAATTTGATCAGGTTGTTTGATATTTAATGTTACGTATTTCTGAAGTTATTAATGAATTGATATTCTTAGTTTTTTAATGGTTCCCTCTGTTTGTTTTTTAACTTTCAGTATTGTGTCCATTATTGGTGCTGTAAAGCATCTGTCAAATTTAATGGAACCGCTATCAGATGTGTGTACAAATGAAAATATGGATCCCCACAGCTTATTTAAAATTCAAAATGGCGATGTTTCTGAGAGAATAGAAACTTTTGAAGGTAGACATCACTCTATTTTTGACTCAATGCTCTCGTCCGGTTAACTGTGTTGACCTTACATATATAAAGGAATTATTTTTGTCAATTTATCACACAGGGAGTAACCTCTTTGAAGTCTTCCAAACAATTCATGGACAGTTTGGAGATCTCCCAGCTTCTAAGATTTCAGAACTAATGAAATTGGAAAGTTTCAAGGTAATATTTTACGACTAACATCTTGTTATTGCATCGTAAACTATAAATATAGGCTAGTCTGACTACCATTGAACCGGAAAAGAGGAGCTTGGTTCTGAATATCATATTCTCACATCACTAGTTGGATGGTCTTCTTACTTGTCAAGCAACTCTTTATGTGCAGAGTNCTACTAGGTCACTTTTCAGCATTCTGAGTAGGATTCTAGACGAAAGCGTTGAAAAAAAGAAAGAGGATATCTCTCAGGTATATTAGTATACAACATGTTGTATATTGGCATGCAGATACTGATTTAATTTAGCCCCTGTTTGGTGGCCTTTAATTTGAAAAAAGTATGTTTTGAATAGTATTTTTTGGAGAACGTGTGGTTATAAGTAAGAAAAAGTTTTGGGTTTACATGTAGAATATTTTATTGTGTAGATGTGTGTTTGAAAATAAGTATGAGAAATATATTAAAGTAAAGTAAATTAAGCCCCAGTTTGGCTCAATCTCAAGTCAAAGTCAACAATTAATTTTAACTACACATTTCATGGGGTTCACAACTTTTCAATCACACATTTTATCAATTTTTATCAAAATCTATTAAAAATCTGATTTTAATCTATACCAAATAGGGGCTATGGCCAATCATGGGCTTAGCATTTCTTCCTTTTCAGGTTGCCCCTTTCCTGAACCGTATTTTGAATTTTTTTGCTTTTTGCTCAGCATGTGGCATCTGTATTGAAATTAGTAGTGCAAGAAATTGAGCAACGGGTTTCGGGGCAAGTCATAAGTATAAGAAAGGTATGTATTTAATGGATAGTCAGCACTGGATTGTGATTTCTCTTCTAAAATGTAGCTTCTTGACTATTTACATGTATCACTGCAGCAAAGCAGTCTATACAAATCTCGTGAAGACGGATACCAATCTAAAATTAGAGCACTCGAAACCCTTGCAACTGGAACCACTGTCGAAAATGAGGTATTATTGGTGTGGACTTAGGTTGCTGGGTGTTCCTTGCTGCTCATTTTGTTCATCTCATTTTATTTTCATTTCTACAGGTTGTCAAGAACCAGCTGCAACAGACTAAGGTGCATGTCTTATTCAAAAAAAAAATTTGAAAAAAAAAAAATACTTATTTTAATTTTAATTTAGTGTTTTGACAATTATAGACGAGCAAGTATTAGAGTTGAATTGGAGGATTTTTATATATTTGGCCATATATGACTTCATTTTGTTTGTCTACACCTTCGAGTCATTTTCAACAAATAAGGCCCTCTTAAAACATGATGATAGCTACAATTCTTTTTATAACTGTAAGAATTTTATCTGCTTTTTGAAATTTCTTGTATATTAGATCCTTGACCAAGTTGCAAGTTTTTCAATATCTCAATTACTTCAAACTAGTGTGTTACTTGAATCCTTAAGCAATTTTTTGCTTTTATTTCCTTGTAAGTTCACCAATATAGTAGCTTATCCATTATAGTACCTAAACATGTTCTTGACTGAATTTAGGAAACCAACAGGTTACCAAATAATTTCTTTTAATGCTAAACAATATCTATATGCATGATGCTCAGTCAAGATGGCCATGTATAATATATGTGCTACTTATACTCTTCTACATGCTTGATGCTCATTCAGGATGGTCATGAATACACGTGCTACTTATTCTCTTCTACTCATTTAATTAGGAAGTTCACAGTAGTTATCCATAGACCATGATATCAGTATCTGGTGATTATATATTACTTTAAGCTCTCGGCCGATTGCATCTATTTACATTATCCTTTTCCTTTGTCTCTTTAATAGTATGATTCTAAAACAATGATATTCATTAATATGTTTGTTATTGACAAGGTTCTTGTAATCATCTCATTTGATTGTCCATTAACTGGAATTAGAATTCATTTTGTATGGCTATCACAGATTGAGAAGGCGAAACTTGAGGAGGCAAAGAAATGTGATGAACAAGATTTAAACAGATTGAGGAAAGAAAAGGACGAGTGTGAGAATCACATTCAATCATTGAAGCAAGAACTGGAAATGACCAGAAGGACCCATGAAGAGATCCGCTTGCAATTGGAAGTCCAGACTGAGGAAACTAAAAATTGTCTAGAGAAGAAAATTATGGAACTTGAGTGCCTCCTAAATGATTCAAGAGAAAATGTGAAAGAACTCGAGAACTTCTCAGAGTCAAAATTTTTGCGATGGAAAAAAAAGGAACAAATATACAAGCAATTTATAGATTCTCATTTCAGATCTCTACAGGTTTGCATCAAATGCAATGCTTTATAATTATCCCCTGATTGGTTTGGCTAAAAATCAGATCTTTAGTAGACTCATATAATTGTTCTTGTTGATGTGAATTCAATCAGGAATTGAGGTTGGCATCTGGATCCATAAAGCAAGAGGTTTTGAGGACCAATAGTATATATACTGAAGAACTTCATCATTTTGGTAAGAAAATGTTTGAAACTTCTTTGTATTTATAAATTTTGAATTAGCAATGAACTGACTCCTTTGGATTATGTCCTCCGCAAATTTTGGCTGGATCAGGGATCAATCTCCAAGGACTCGTAGACTCAGTTCAGGATTATCATTCCGTGCTTGAAGAAAATAGGAAGTTGTATAATGAAGTTCAAGATTTGAAAGGTTAGTAATTTAGGCTTGTGACGCTAAATTGTTCGATTCAAATGAATTGGCTCAATTTATCTTGGCATGCTTTTGGTAGGAAATATTAGAGTTTATTGTCGTATACGGCCATTCCTTCCTCAACAAAGTGCAAAGCAAACTACCATACAGTATATTGGTGATAATGGAGAATTGGTTGTTACAAATCCCTCAAAACAGGGAAAAGACAATCATCGGCTTTTCAAATTCAACAAGATCTTTGGTCCCACAGTTACTCAAGGTTCTGGTTATTGTACTTTACCGGACATTGAATACTGATATTTTAATAGCATAAATTCCTAATATTTTTTTGCAATCATTTCTAATCATCTCTCTCTCTCTCTCCCCCCTGTATTGTCTTGTCTCCAGAGGAGGTATTTCGAGACACTCAACCATTAATCAGGTCTGTCCTTGATGGATATAATGTCTGCATCTTTGCTTATGGTCAGACTGGCTCCGGAAAAAGTTACACTATGGTAAGCTTATACTCTTAAAATCAATTGAAAAGATATATTGGCTCGTTAGGTTTGTATCTCATGTTATTTAAAAATGTTCCAGAGTGGGCCGAATGTAACATCTGTGGCTGATTGGGGTGTCAACTATAGAGCTTTGAATGATCTCTTCAACATCTCTCAGAACAGAAAAGGCTCCATTTCGTATGAAATTGGTGTTCAAATGGTTGAAATATACAACGAACAAGTACGCGACTTACTCAGCAACGATAGTTCTCAGAAGAGATATCCTTCCAATTTTTTTCTTATATTGCATATTTAATTGACCATTGCATTTCCTTGTCCATGTAGTTCTTTTACAATGTTTTCTCTTATCATAGAAACCCTTTAGTTTCTTAGGTCTCAATTTGGCAGGGAAACACCTTTGACCTCTTCCTTTAAGAGCTCTTATAAACGGACAATGCACTTTCAAAAAATTATTCAAACGGGTCCAAAAGCAGCTTCTAAAGTAGCTTTTGGATTTTCAAAAGCCCAGCCAAATGGGGCCTTAAACTCATTATATTGTGAAGCACCATGCTGCCTCGTCCCATTTCATACTCCATCCATTTCTTTCTTCTTGTTTTCTTTTGACTTGCACACTCTTGGGATATGGAATACTGCCCAACCAAATGGGTTGGCTGTCCCTGATGCTAGAATGCACCCTGTTAATTCAACTGCAGATGTGTTAGAGTTAATGAATATAGGACTAATGAACAGGGCTGTTGGCGCTACTGCCCTAAATGAAAGAAGCAGCCGGTCCCACAGGTTGGTGATACTTGTGTTTATTTCCTATTCTCGACATTTTCTTGGTGGGCTTGATTTTGATTTGACCTTGTGTGAGACAGTATCCTCACTGTTCACGTTCGTGGTGTGGATTTGGAGACCAATGCTGTTTTGCGCGGTTGTCTACATTTGGTAGATCTTGCTGGCAGTGAAAGAGTAGAACGTTCTGAAGCAACAGGGGATAGATTGCGAGAAGCGCAGCATATAAACAAGTCTCTATCTGCTCTTGGAGATGTGATCTTTGCTCTGGCACAAAAAAGTGCCCATGTACCTTACAGAAATAGCAAATTAACTCAAGTTCTTCAAAGCTCTCTATGTACTAGACTACTCTTGACTGACATCTTATTAATTATATCATATTAAAGGTTTTAAATATCTTGCTTTTTGTTAGGAGCGATATGTTCTACCTAATGGTTTTACTCTCCTTTTATTGCTCTTTCTATCTCAAATGCATATACTTCACCCTCTTCCCATCGTTGCAGGTGGCCAAGCCAAGACTCTTATGTTTGTACAACTCAATCCTGATTTGGAATCTTACTTAGAAACCATAAGTACTCTGAAGTTTGCCGAGAGGGTTTCAGGTGTTGAGTTGGGAGCTGCACGAAGCAATAAGGAGGGTAGGGGTGTGAGAGAACTTATGGAACAGGTATTACTTGTCGTTTTTATTTTTCACAATTTATGTATTTTGGAGTCTCAGCATTTAAAGTTATGAAAAGGTTGATTTTTTTGTTTGGTTATTTCGTCGAAAAAGTGTAGTATGAGTTTTGCCCAATTTTTCCTTGATATATGTATTGGGATGTCCATATTATCCTTTTTCAGACTGCTTGATTATCTTCTCTTCTCACTGACTCTTTTATCCGTTTCATTGTTCTAATTTAGGAGCTTTGGCTACAATCTAATTTATGTTTTTAATTCTCTGTATGTGGCTGCAGTCAGCTACATTTTTCATCTCTAGCATTTCAATCCAAGAAAAAGACCTGTAGGTAATTGATCCATATTGACCATGCAGGTAGCTTTTCTAAAGGATGCCATGGCAAAGAAGGACGAGGAAATAGGACAGTTACGGCTACTAAAAGCTAACGGAAGTGGTGAACGACGTGGTATGGCCTCACCAGGATACGGCTCTGCCTCTCCGAGAAGGCATTCTCTTGGGGGTGCACGGGCAAGCCAAAGACTTTCAAGAGGGAAAACTTCTGTCGAGAGAGCTGCTTCAGACAATAGCTCGGAGTACAGTGATAAGCATTCTGAAGCTGGTTCTCATCAATCAGTGGATGAACTTGGGCACCACAAAGAATTCTTCCGACAATCAAGACTTGCCGTGGTTGGTGACGGCCAAAATTTTACCAATGACATTGGTTCAATGAATGATATAGCAGAAGGGATTAATAATCTTAATGAGGATGTAGAGCTCTTGGGATTTGGAGATGCGGACTCAGAAGAGAGACTAAGTGATATATCTGATAGCGTTCTTTCAATGGGAACAGAAACGGACTCGATTAATAGTATTGTGGAGTACACTCTTTTCCCTGAAACTGCAAAACCACTCGTGGAGAGCATTGAGAGGTGAGCATTTCATACACCCTTCTCATTCTTTTTCAACAGATTCATGTGCCTAAATTACATCAATTTATTTTCTTGTTAGAGATCTATAAAACATTAGTGCTCGTTAGAAATGATTGACCCCGATATTCGTTTCTCTTTCTTAGTCCACAGTCATCCAATGGGAACATTATCAATATTTTCAGAAAATATGATTTTCTTTTATCTTCTCCAAACAGGAGAATTGGGCTTTAGTGACTTTTCTTCATTTTTGTAGTAACTTTTATTTTCTTGAATTCTTCTGAAACTTCGGATTATGCACAATAGACTTGTTGAAAAGTTATACCATGCATTTTATTATTGATCTGCACGTTGGCGTGTAACATGCTCGAACTTATGTGCTTTCTTTATTGGTGGTGATTGCAGGCCCAACGTTCCTACTAAACTTCCAAGACCGCCGCGGAAGCAGATTCAACCCGGATCCTCTCGGTTGTCGTTGAGCAAGAGCTCATCAAAAATTTCAAGTACGAACCTCTTCCTGTTGTCCTCATCTTCCTATAGTGCAATTTCCTCCCCTAATTTCTTCTTCTTTGGTCCCTCAGGTTC
This sequence comes from Fraxinus quadrangulata, assembly GCA_903798255.1. Taxonomy (NCBI): domain Eukaryota; kingdom Viridiplantae; phylum Streptophyta; class Magnoliopsida; order Lamiales; family Oleaceae; genus Fraxinus; species Fraxinus quadrangulata. The sequence continues at coordinate 39,231 of CAIGRB010141990.1, read as the reverse complement.
TAAAAAAACTGTGGTTAGCAGCTCGTCTGCAGTTAAGGGCTCCAAACGATGGGTGTAAGCCACAAAGCACAACTAACAAACCGGAGAACCTCAGCGACCGGTATGCGTAAATTAGAATACCGGTAACTTCGCTTGCCTAACCGTGTCTCTTTAGGCATGAATATTATTGTACGGGTAGAGATTTATTAGGGACTTCATTCTTTGGAATGTAACTTTAGGTTGTAGCGTAATCCAACGGCGTCCAATTTACATTCGTGTAAATTTGTGTCACACGGTGCCTCTATAAACCTCTAACTTCCTCAATCAGCTAGTTTATTTGTAGCAGAATGAGTTGTTACCATCATTTAGCAAAGATTGTGTTGATGTTTGATCATGGATAGGTTCTGCTCATACTTTCAGGATGCTCCATCATTATGAGCATGTTTGGCTAAGTTTAAAAAAATGTAAAAAAGTTACTTTTGAGTAACTGTTTATTTCCAAATATTTTAGAATTTATTTAATTATAAGTTAACTTTTTAAGCTTAGCCAATCATGCAAACTCGCTTTTCCTCAATCTCCCTTCCGATGATTTAATTGAAATACACTGGCATTATTGATTAATACTTCATGTTCCCTAGTTTCTCGACTTGATATTATGCATCGTGTCCGTGATACTTGTGCCCATACCACTTTGAAGGTCTCAAATGTAACCTAAGACTTATAATTTACTAATGTTATAGATAGATGTTAAATTCTCACGTATCAATATCAAAATTCGGATGTAGATTGTTATGGTATATTTACTAATATTATTAAACAAGATTTTTTTTTTAAATTTTGAAATTGTAATGTGGTTGAGTTCTGCCTCGTCCTTTAATCTTAAAAAGAAAAAACCTTAAAAAGTGTTCTAACAAACAAAACTTTATATACGATTCTAGTCGAATTCTTCTGAGCCCAAAATATATAGTAATGATAAATTATATATTTACAAATCAAAATCTCAAGAAGTCGTTGTAGTATAGTGGTGAGTATTCCCGCCTGTCACGCGGGTGACCCGGGTTCGATCCCCGGCAACGGCGTTTCGTTTTTTTTTTTTTTTGGCAAAATTACAAGCCACCTCAAGACACTTTGCTAATGGGGACGGTGTGTTCCCTTAAAGCCATGCAACTACAGTGAAAAGCCTGACTAAAGTTGAAGAGGATAATATAATTCTTTCTCCATTCTGCTTAATTTTGACTAATTATAATTCTTTTTCTACTCATTTTCGGCAAGAACATCTACATCTTTTGCCAATTCTTAGAATGAGTTATTGTTCTTCTGCGACCTCAACTGCACAAGTTAACAACACGTTTTCAATTGAACAAAGTTATATGGCCGGCCGGCCGGTCCATCGCTTCATGTGACAATACTACAAAAGAAGCAAAGTATAACACTAACCAAAGACAGGAAAAAAAGGGTTATATTCCTTTTATTGTGTAGGTACAATGAACAATATAAAAGTGTCCCAAATGACTCCCAAAAGGTACTTCTCACTAATTAACTGGTCACTATTTCCTCCCTAACTTATCAATCTAACTATATAAAAAGTATAAATTTTTTGTTCAAGTTTTGGCTGTGAAAAATTGAATATACCAAGAAAAAATAGTTTCCCGGCTCCAACGCATCGATCCCTGTATTTAGAGCAGCCCCCAGAAAGAACTTGCCTGAATTTGATTTAAGCATCAGCATCCTATGGTTGATGGATAGTCGAAAGTCCCTCAAGACAAAATTGGATCAATACAGAGAAGATTAGTGATGATCTCGACTTGTTCAAGAGCCACTATACTCGAGCAATTGGAGAGAAGGGTGGATTGAGTACGAAAGAAGGCAAGACTTCTTCCATTTTCTTGTCAACTTCGCATTTCTCTTCATCCGCTGTTGCATCTATCAAACCTTCAATTTCCTCCTCGGCGAACACCCTCATGGAATCACATTGCAACGCTTGTTTGTTTCTCTCCTTCCCGACGGCGGTGGAGGCTTCTGCAGTATGCAAAATAGCAACACAAATGGAGAATGCTTGTAGAGAAGATAACTGCGCATGAAAATCAACAGCGTATTGTCCATCATCAGTTGCCCTCATGGTCAATGCTGGTATATCATCTTTTCGTCCCTGTACACAGATCGAGAAAATTTGTCACACATGAGAGCAAATACAAAGCAGCAGTTCCATTTTGAACAGATTTCCAAGTCATAGTACTTCGAGAATTTTCGAAAGGCGTTAGAACGCCATACCTTGATAAAATGAGAATGTTAAAGACGTCGATACATGACTAAAAGAGAAAGCAGGATATATCAATCAACGCATGGCCTTCCAATTTCTTATATCATTCTTGAAAACTGCAGAGATTTAGAAGCTGATACCTACCAAATGCACATGTAATAAATTCATATAATCATTCATTAACTTGTATTATTTGTCATTCTTCTAATTTTCCCTCCGATTGGTAATTGGCCTTCCGTTAACCAAGCATCCATATTAACTCAGTGTTGAGCCACCTCGTCTAAAAGCTCAAGTTGTTAAAAAGGAGACAAAACAGTTAATTCAAAATTATGTCCTCGACGCGCCCCTTCAGATTCATTTTTGATTAAAGATGTTACACGAGCAAATTTTCATTAATTGGTGCGAGACCGCTCTAATAGCATGTCGAACAACCTCGTCTAAAAGATTAAGCTGTTAAAGAGGGGTAAAACTTATTTATTATGTCTTCAACCTGACAGACTCAAGTAAAGTTGCCACTAGATAATGAATGATCATGAAAAGCGTGATTGAGGGCGGTTACCTGAACAAAAAGTGCCAATGGATGCTGATTGTCCACCTGGGGATGGTCTACAGAAACTTTAATATTTGGATTGCCGAAAATATTAAGAGGGCACCCCATGTCCCAGCCACCACAATCGCATCCTCCACCTAACCGCCATCTATCTAGTAATGGAGAAGGGCCTCGACTTTCACTACTAGGCAAACTGTGGTTTCCAGATGGAATCACAACGTGCATTTTTCCAGGACTTGCAGAATCAGAAATACCTGCCTTCCACTGCTCAAGCCCACCAACACCAACCAACTGAGAAATCAGCTTATCATTCTCTCGATCCCGACTCTTAAATTTCAGACTCTCTCTCTTCTCAAATGGAACTTGCATAATTATAGCTGCAATTTCAAGCTCCGGATGCAATTCCGCTGCCAGCAGAGGAAGTGGAGTTGATGAGTCTAAGTTACCACTGTCACGGGAATGCTTAAGTTGAAGTTTAGTCTTCTTCCTAGTCGAGACCTCATCCAGTTCAGGATTACCACAAGACAAAATTTCATCAGAAACCGGGGGTGCTTTAGCAACATCAGGTGATGAATTGGAATTATCTTGAGAGGAAATGCTTTTTATTGGATGTGCGATGTCATACAACACGAACTCTGTCACCATAGAGTTGTCATAAGCACCAGCACCTTTTAATTCGGTACATAGATAACATGAAACTTGCATCTGTCCCACCATAGACAATTCCTTATTGTCATTTCTCAATCCCCATCCACTAGCATTATTCTTTCTTCTACGGTGAAGTGAATGGAAGGTGTAGACCCAAGTTAAAGTATTATCTGGTTTCCATGTCTTTGCCACATAAACATCTTCTGGTGACTTAACTGAAAACTTAAAAAATGGCGCCCCGTGTTTATTTTCCAACTTGAGAACACCATGTAGGTGGGCTGGAGAACACTGCAAAACTGAAGAACAGTTCTCTTTCTCTTGACACTGAGAATTGCATTCCAAATCATTTGGTATTTCTGCAGAATCTTGCAGCAGGGATTTGTGCAATATTTTGTTAGGTTTTATCCCGATTATTGTTTCCCGGCAACCTTCATTAGCAGAACTCAACGGACTTCTCTGAGGCTTGGCTTTAACAAATGGATCGAACATCTTTCTAACGGGATTAAACCGGACTTTTGGACTGCTGGCCCTCGAGCTGTCACTCTCTGATCGAGCAGGAAAACGTGATAAAGCCAATTTTTTTGATAGTAACGTGTGATAATTGACATCTTGATCTCTTTCCCATAGGCTGTTTCCATAATTTACAGGACCAGACACGGGTTCACAAGTGATCTTGGGATCCTGAACCGGCTGGCTATCTGCATCAACAGATTGGTTTTCTCCGTAATCCAAACATAAAGAAGAAACATTTGGTGGGACACTTTTTCCTGGACAAGGACGGAGAGAGTCATTTAGCGAATTCCGAGAACTCAACTCTATACAGGGATAGCTAACAGATGCTGTACTTCGCTCTGAGTTTAGCGACATTACTGAGGACCTTTTCCGTTCAACTGGTAAACTATCTTCGTCTGAGCTACACAAGGAATCAATAATTCCAAACGGCAATTCAGGTGCACTCCCTCGCGAGAACTCAATTTTTTTCCTTCCCTCAACAGGAACTATTTTTTTCGTCAGCCTCACTTCCCTAGAACTTTGATATACCGAACCCCTCCTCAGCACCTCATTACCTTCTCGTTTGGCGCTTCTACGGGGAACGACTCTACAAGATGCACTACGGTAGCGATTAAAGCTAATCTCAGCAAAGTTTTCGTCAATAGTCCGTATATCATATCCACATTTCGGATTTCCATTTGATTTTCTATTTCCTACTTTCGACTGAGGTCTAGGAGCCTGTAGGACAGTTGTAGGACTTCCGTCTACAACACAATACTTGTCGAAGTCCAACTCCATTAGTCACTCCAGTATCATCGATTAATACACTGCCTAGAAATTATAGATATACTAAATCAAATCACAGGATTCCAAAATTAATTATGAACTAAATAGATGACAATCTTAAGTTTACAATATTGCACCAAGACGCCAATAAATAGTTACAGAGCAATAAAAATCAAGAGCTGGTGAATACAACATTATCAATAAACTAAAACATGATCGCAAGTATAATACTTATAAGCATAGCATTCAATTACAGGCACCAATATTATTTCAATGTAATATGAAGGCAGAAAATATTCCACTTGAACAAAAATTTATACTTTTAGCCACTACTTAGAATTGTTCATCTTTTTCAATTGTGTTTAAGATGAACAAAATAAAATTTCATTTGGAAAAGCATAAATCAGATTTAAAAGAAAAAACCCCAAAACCAAAATGAATAATTCTAATTTATTCTCGAACACAAAAGTGAGATCTACTACTAAATGAAGATCATACCCATTTCTTGAGATAAAAAAAAGCCTAAAATCCAGTTTTCCCTACACTCTGTAGCTTTCAAGGATCTTAAACAACAATGGCAAGAAATGCATGAACCCAACTAAAAATTTAGAACTTTTTCTGAATATCCAATATGATCCAAGAATTGAGAAATTAGAACTCTAATACTTCTATTAAGTGCCTAGTATGGCCCAGATGATAATTAAAAAAGCAAAAATCATTAAAGGCGACATTTTTGCAAACACTTGAATTCCAAGCCAAGAAAAAGCACAATGGCTATGAAAATGGCCATACCCACCTTTAGATCTCAAGAAGTGGAACAAAAGAAAATTTCAACAAACTGCTAGCAAAATCAATCATTTTCTCCAATCTCTTGATCTCAAAAGCTCATCTGAAGAAAGGCCCATTTGGCCATTTCGCACCAGTTATTCTACACACATAAAAAAATGCAAAAGCACCACTATTAAAGAAAAGCCACAATATGACTTGAAAACAAGTACTCAGAGTTGTCTCCTTCTCAGAGAATCAGGAAAAGTAGTGTCGATGGGGGAAAAAAAAATAGAGTAGCCCACTAACAGTAAAGATATATATATATAAACACAAAAAGAGAGTAAAAGATCATGCATGCCTTAATTTTTCTTTTCCATTTATTTTTATTTCTTGTACGCGTATGTGTGTTGTGGGTGGGGGAGTGGGGGCGGGGTAGGGTGGAGTGTAATCTCACAGTCTCAAGTGAGCAATGGATGGAGAGACAGCGAGCTGCAAAGCCACTTCTAATGTCCGCTAAAAAAGTTAGCTTCTTTGACTGATTATCATATGTTGTTGTTTTCCATGTTGGATGTGTACTTTGTTTTTATTATTCCTTGTTTGGCTTAGGTTCAAAATTTACTTATAAGTAAATAAGCAAGTTTTAAAATAATTTCTTCATGAGTTATTCATTTCTCTCATCTCTGAGATGGACGAAGCAATTGGATTAGGGAAATGATGACGGCTCACATGATTTTGGAGTCAAGGTTGGCGACTCCCAACGTACTTTGCAGTTCATGGACGAGCACTCTCTCGCAAATTCGCTATATAGTGATTAAGATCAAGATGCAGACTATTTTTGCTCTACTACTAAAATAAGTAACACTTTTTTACTCTGAAATTAAAATTTGCTTCGAAGAAAATTTCAAGTTACTTCTAAGCTTATCCAAACGCTGTCTTAGCGTGACCAACTTTAACATTACTTTATAGGACATTGCCCCAGGCACATTGAAGAATGATAAGCTGTCCTAAAAGACAGAACTGCCTCTTTAATACCACTTTATGGTCCCGAAACTAGGGGTATTTTGGAGATATCCTGGTTTCCAACTAAGGGAGGGTAACCCAATTATTAAACAAAGAATCCCTGCACAGATTATTAACTTATGTTATTGGGAAATGCAGGTTTAGTTTGATTAAAATTTCTTGTCTTTTGCTACTAATTTAATATTAGGTAGGATTCCCACATACATTTATGTGATCTCCAATAGTTTGATATATATTTAATGTTGTGTTCAATGCACATCTCCCTCCATAGGTGAAATTTACCTTGAGATCCATCATATTTGAATTTTGTGTGTACAATCTAATCTCTTTAAATTAGTACGATCTTTTGCACAATAATTTATTAATTAGCGAAGAAAATTAATTTTCCGAATAACTATTTAAAAAAATATTTCAGGTATATTTGTTAACATTCAAGAACATGCAACTACCATCGATCAACTTCTAATTCATCACTTAATGTCTATTTATGCCATCTTAAATCTAGAGGAGGAGCAACAAATTGTCACGAGGAAATATTGGATGAAGCTCTAATAGCAATTGCATTGTTACAAGAACATTATGAAGATGAAATTGAAAAGATATGGAAGGTGATCCCTTTGTCTAACAAAGATAAATTATGTGTCATTCACTCGTGTATTTATCTTCTTAACCTGTAGAATCTATTCATGTTGTAGCTCAAAAGTTATTTCGAAATATATAGTTCAACATCAAGATAGCCGGAAAGAAACACTACTCTAGATGGATCTCTAACGAACTTCTCTCCGGATTAAATTTTTAATATTTTTCTATTAATTATTAGACAACTAAAATATTCAATTATGCATACAAAATGCGATTAATTTCAATGTTTTTTTATTAAATGTAGGTTATTAATTACTGAAGTATTATTTTAGAGAGATCGGACTATATGTACTATGTTAAATATGTCTACAAGGGTGTATTTTGCTCATAGGACTATATAGCTTTGTACAATGCACTAGACAAATTTTTAATTTGTTTTTAATTTTTTGTAATGTCATTATAGACGTATCAAATAGTTTGATCCAATTCAATTTACATTTCATGGCAAGTTGGGTTATCCAAAAAATATGAAGTCGTCTTATATGGCATGCACGGATTCTATGCAGTGACGGACCCAGCACGAAACTTCAGCTCGGGCGAACGTTGACGAAGGGGTTGAGGATGTAGGTTGCTTTATGATACCAGAGGAGTTTGGATATGAGCTAGAAACTTCACGTGCACTGATATTGGATATGAGCTAGATCTTAAACCTGGTCTATGGTCTTCAGTTAGATGAAATATTCATCTGGAACTTCTTCAAGACCACTATTTGTTACTTTGTACATTTGATTGATGAAGTGCTCAATTTGCATATCATGTATTTCTAACCTTTTTAGTGCGAATCGAGAACCTATATGGCTGTTTATATGTTTTGCAGAGATCATATAAACATGATAGAATCATTGAAGGCCTTAATATATCCGAAGAAACGATAAGTCCGAAGAAACGATAAGTCCCAACTCTGTAACTAAGTAACTTAATGATCAAATTTCTTTAGCAAAGTCATTTATTGCCATTGCAAAGGAAAGCAACAACCTCCAATTTGCATGGGAACTTAGCGTTCAAATCCGCAACTCGCAAATCCTTTTCTCCAATGTTGTTGTTCATCAGAAAACCCTCACCGTCATACCCAATTTTCATTTTAATCTTTATTTTGACCACCCATTTTCTACCCACCGTCTGATCAAGCTCCAATTTCCTCAAATTACCCTCTGACCAAGAAGAAGAAGGAAATCTCTACTCCGCAAATTTGAATCCCGATTTCTAGCCTGTAAAGTGCTTCCGTGCGGCTGCGCAGATACTGATGATGATGAAAGTTATTTCATTTAATTGGGCCTCATTTAAAAAAAGGCCCAACTCTTTCAACCAAAAACAAATGGGCTAAAACTATATAAAAAAAAGGCCCAAACATGCTCTTCTTCTTCTTCTTCATGTCTTCTTCCTCCCCGACTTCTATGTTCTCTGTTTTCTCTTTTCTTCAGCAGCGGCGCCTGGGGGAATTGAAGGCTCCGACGGACTGAGTATGAGCGACCGCGCCCCCTCGTCGGGTGCTGGGTCCGTCCCTGATTGTATGGCTCGGCCACGCTAAATAGTGTTAAGCGACCTAATTGAGTTTATATCTTTTGTTTAGTCCAATATATGTGTAATTCTTCATAATGTTAAGTCGATTTATACCGTTAGTCGAGTATTATAACATTTTCTAACTATCAGTGTAATTATCCTACCAACCTAACCTTTCATCAATGAAAAAATGGATAAGATTTTAATAATATTTTTTGGTATCAATATAATTATCACCATGGACAGTCCCTCCGCCAACTCTGGCACCCTCTCCATCACTCCGGGCACCCTCTTCGTCGCTTCATATAGCCCCTCCATCATCTCAAACACCCTACTGGTCACCCTGGTCAACCTCTCTACCCCCTCAATAACCCATTCCCTACCTCAGAGAACTGCATGCACCTTATGTGAAAGAAGTTACATAGGCATGAGCAGTGCAACTTCTCTTTATTATCGATATCTTGTCTAATACTTTTTTAATACTTTTGATGTTATACTTTGATGTCACCTTCCTTGAAATTCTACTCACTCTATTGTCGATGTGTACTGCATCCTACAATAACAAATGAATTTTAGTAACTTATATAAACAAATTTTGAACATAAAGTATTGAGCAAGTTCTATGAAATGAGTTCTTCATTGACTCTAAGGGGTCAGTAAGTAACAAACCTCGCAAGCTGCAAGGTGTCGGTGAGGAACAATCCTCACCGATCTCTCAAAGTCAATGAGATCCTCATCGACTATGATTGACCCTTAGTTGGTGAAGAATATAAACTTAGAATTTAAATCCACAATTTAAATCATAATGTACAAGTTTAAACTCAAATATATACCGCCAAACAACATTTTATACTATAAATTTACAGTTTCTAACCTGAACGAACAAAATCAAGAAAAATAACTACAATTATGAAAAAAGTTGGATTTTTCATAAGTTTTTCATATTCAAAGTTCTTCACACACACACACACAGAGTCCATGTGCTAAATTCGAATCAAAGGCCTTTGGGTAAATTGGCTTAGTCATCGGCCTTTTTCCACTAAATCTTTATTGAGAGAATTTCATATCTAAGAGATTAGGGATGACTCATTTCAAAACTAAGAAATAATGTTTAAAACTTTAAAAATCAGGTATTTATTAAGTCTTATTTATGAAATAATTAATTAAAAGTATATTTTATTAATTAAATATAATAAGGTTACAATTCTATACTATTTGGTCACAAATTATTGAATTAATTGATCATAAATTATTTATTGATCACGAATTAGAAATTTTACGAGTCACAAATTATTTCACGGTCATAAATAAAAAAAAAATTATAGTTTATAGTTATTGGTTGATCACAAATCAAAAAAATTATAAATCACGATTTATTGATTGATCACAAATAAAAAAATTATAAATCACGATTTATTGATTGATCACAAATTACAAATTTTATAAGTCACGATTCAAATTTTAAAGTCTCATTATTTATTGGTCAGAAGTTATCGATCACGAAATATCCAATTTATTAGTTACAATTTCAAATAATTAGTCACATATTATTTATTAGTCACAATCAATTAAACAATTGATCACAAACACCTCCACCACACCACACCCCACCCACCCCACCCCACCCCACCCACAACCACTGCACCACCCCCCCCCACCACCACTGCCAACACCTCCATTTGCACCACCAACAGAAACTACCTCAAACCCTCCAACAAGAGCAAAATATGGAAACCACCACCACCACTTCAACAACCAAAACCAACACCTCATTGCCATCGCCAAATAACCACCTGTAGTACCACCATCACCACCTATACCACTACCGCACCGCATCGTACACTACCAAAACTCCGACTAAGCAAATTGGATTAAGAAACCAACCCCAAAACTATCGTCGATGCACCCCACCTTCTATCTATCTGCAGCATCACCGCAACACCACTAACATCATCGCACACCCACAAAAATCTAACTAAGCAGGTAAAGGAAGAAACCAACCCAAAACCCCAAAACTATCGTCGCACCCTACCTTCACCCACCATACCACACCACCACTAGAATCACCGCACACACCACAGCACGCACAGATCGCCATCGTAGACCATGCACCATCGCAAACAACATATTACCTCGAGGATATTAAATGGGAGATTAGTGTTTCTAAGGGCGCCGAATAGGATGTCTCCAGTGGCGACGATTCATGAGTGAGGGGTAGGGTAGAGAGACGAGAGCGGAAGAGAAGAAAGAGAAAATGATTTATGCCCTGATTGACACACATTCTCTCAAAATACATTATTTAAAAACTCATTTTCAACCATACATTTTTCAATAAAATAATATTTTTCACCACACCAATAGCTTTTCCTTACTTTTTAACCATATATTTCCCATCATATCACTATTTAAAATACATTCTTTCCTCAATAATATTCATCAAACACCCATTTAGGNTCTTTCAAAACTCATTTTCAATTATATATTCTTTAATAAAATAATATTTTTCACTTTTCCTTACTTTTTAATCACATATTTCCCATCATATTACTAATTCATATACATTATTTCCTCAATAATATTCATCAAACACCCATTTAGGGTTTGAATGGGATGAATGTGGTAGGGTGTGAATATATAAATTGATTTATAATATTATTATTGATATTTAAAAATTTCAATTACCTTGTTTAAAAAATTAAAAAAACTTATGAATCCTAATTTTGAATTGAGAACTTTAAAACTCCGGTGGTATGTAATTTCCACATCCTCATTCTCCTTTGGATAGGTAAAACAGAAGACTGGTTGGGTCATATTCACTGACCCGAAACCAACATTTAGACCCACGTCACTAAATGGGTCGTTATTAAGACCTATGAAGTGAGATTCAGGTCTCCCAAGGTAATTTCTTTTTCAATCACATCGTATGGATAAAAGATAAAATTCCGGATAAATAATTTCACGTGAGACAAAATTCTTGACCCTCAAGAACTTAATATCGATATTCATTAATTTTTTTATTTTTTATTTTTTACTTTTAAATGTAATCCAGAAGAAAAGTTGAAGATCATAATGGTTGCCAGTAATAATTTTAGCACACTAAAAAGAAACCCAATTAGAGGCTAAGAGAACTAGAGTGCTACCCAATTTTAAATTACCACAATATTGATAGAAAAATGGGTCTCAAAATCAAGAATACCAGAACATGGATAAACATGAATGCTACTTACTATTACAATCAAAGCTAAAAAAGAGCAGCCTATTTTCATAGTTCAAAAGAAAACGGGATTAACCAGAGCATGTTTGGTACACAATATTGAATAGAACTAAATAGTATAAAAAAACTAATTTTAACTTATTGTTCTTTCTTAATACTATCTAACACCATACTAATCTTCATTACCAAACTCGTAATCAATGCAAGTCTTGATGCGATCCAAATGGTGCTTATACTTTGCCAAAATACGAAAGTGAAACTATAGTAACTCATCATCGTCTTCAAGTGCATTGTAAATCATCCTGCACCACATAAAATTATGAATAGATTAAGAGGCTTTACAAAGCAAATTTTTCGTTGTTACTGCTAGAATGCTTGTTATTGGTCACTTACCAGAACAAGGATATGAAGAGAAGTACTACAATGTAACCAAGTTTGATAATCCGTTGTTTCTTTTCCCAACTGAGCAAGTTAAAGATCTCAGTTACATCTACGAGGTGCTGTCTTTGCATGTACCTTCACAGAGAAAACCACAACTAAGAAATGATTGGTTCAACTTGGAATTTATCAAATGCACAGCAGTCACAGAACTTGGCTAGTTCAACTGAAGCGTAAACTCTCAGTAAATGTAAACTGAACAGAATAGAAAAAGAAACCATGAAATGAACAAGAGAATTTGTACAAGTTTTCTTTTCTGTTTAAGAATTATAAAGAGAATGACCTAATTAATAGGGTTACAAATAACTATAATATGAAAGCAATAAAACCTAATGCACGGGTTTTATCTTAACTCTATGCACGTGTAATATATTTTTAAGAAAGAAATTTGGCTGTTCTTAGCAAGACCTGATAATATGGGCATCTCGTTAACTGATTGGAACAATATGTAATTTTTATCTCTATATAAATGAGGATGATAGATAAGGATAACAAAAATACCGGTTGGCCCGATCCCATTGGGATCCCCCCTGAAAGGGGAGGGGATTCACCGCTTAATCAGGTCCATGGAGCAGGGACAGGGCTGAAAATCATCCCGCATGGAGGGTTTAAATAAAAAAATAAAATCACCACACAGTATGAATGCAAGCCTGCCCCATTTCTTAAAAAAAGAAAAAAAAAAAGCAAAACTGGGCGGTGGGGATGGCTAGCGGGTGAAATTCCCTAGCAGGGATGGTAATGCTATCCCTTGGCCATCCACTCCGTTGCCATCCCTAGATGATACCTAAAGTACCAAGCAAATCTGGCTCCCATTTTACGTACAAAGAACATCGTTCACAATGTAGTCGATCTTACATTGGTCGAGGATATGAAGTATGTGCAAGAGTTCTTCACATGATCTATTAGCTACTTTATAGTTGAATAGTATATACTTTGCCAAAGAACAATGCTATACAACCCTCGGTTTTTAACCGAGATGGCTAAACAAAGAAAGACAATCTACCACGTAAGCTCTAATTTGTGTCAAGAAACAAATTTGTGTGCATCATTCAGGAAATAATCATCTCAAATAGAGTACACATTTTAAAAATTTAGTACATGGACGTTAATCTCACACAAGCTGGAGAAGGATAAGGGCACATGAAGAAGAAGCTGCATTCAAGTTATTGCAGCAAGGATGAACAAATTTTTTCTTCAAGCACATTAGTTATTTATTCATAAGAACAAAGCTAGATCTATACAACCTGTGTCAATTCAAGTCTCAAAGGAAAGCTGAAGAGAACTTACAATCTCACATTGTAATATAAGTACGGAATGCAGAGAAGGGACATAACCCAGTGTCCTGTCATGAGGAAAAGGAAGCATAAAACTCCTTGCATAATGAACTCGGGTAAAACCGTTTTGTTTATTCGGGATGAGGAGTCATAAGGATTGATGTAATCAAATTCTAGATCTGCCAAGCACACGAGCTGCATGACATTTCAACATTGTTAGTTTGATGCTCCAAACCCAATTTTAGCTGACGTTAAACAACTAATAACAATCTTATTCTTTGATCGTGCAACTTCCACTTTGTGATGTCCTTTAACACAATATATTGTAGTACTTAGCTTTTTATCATAAATAGGTGAAACATTCCATATCACGTTACAGTTGTAAAGGATTAAATTCATCTCCTCTCCCATCCACAAATTAGGAAACATTAGGAAGTAATCAAATATACGAGGCCAAGTTAAAGCTTATCAAAAACTTCTCAATGTGAGAAGGAATTTTGAATTTTATGCTCGATTTCTAACTTGTTATGTCAATTTGTAATAAAAAGAAAGAATAATTTATCCTTTAGATGCAGAAACTCCAGGAGAAGGTCACAAATTTAATGGCATTCACAGTTAATATGTCAAGAATGAAGCCACTAGCCCTAGCTCTGTGGGGTTGCACTTATGATTAGGATTTAAATCGAGAATAATTAAATTCGGTATTGTTTTTCATCCCATGATAATTCAAATTCCACATTAAATCCATCATCAGGGAAGAGTTTTTTAAATCTATATTATAAATAAAAAGCTCAACTATAACTTTCATATGACACCAGTTCATGAAGAATTTCGACTGCATAAACATAAAAATAGTAGCATGAGCAAAATCTACTAAAAATCTAATTTTAATCCCCACCAAACAAGGGCTTAATATTTGAATTCTTAATAGATTTTAATTAAACGAATCTAATTCAAGATCCACATGTCCAACTCTCGAATCCAAGTAAACCATTCTAGAGTCACCTATACACCCAATTTTATTTTTTTCATAATCCACCTTGTTGAGCAATCCACAATGGTGAAAATAAAACCCTACTTCATTTGATTCACAATAACCAGATTTTCTTTCAAGCAGTACAACAAAATAGTTGTGATCTTACACCTCACTACAATTAAGCTATTCAATTAGAGTAATAGCACCAGTCATGTTTAAAGGTGTCATAATGCCAATCAAACAGACCATATATCCTTGCGTTTAATTGAATCTATTATTTAATGTTCAACACCAGCTAGATAGCATTATTCATTTAATTGTGTAAAAGCAATAAAAGCTAATGCAAATAAAGAAATGGCAAACAACCAAAAATTCCGTCACCTAATAAGGTTTTTCTAAACTAGATTTATCTCCTAGTTAGCATTGCTCTAATTTTAAAACTATAAAACATAAACATAAGAAGAATTATAATATCAACTGAATTGATTAACATTATGTGTTCGATTATACATAACATTAAGGTTCTGAGAGGAACTGACCTGGAAGACTAGCATGACGAGAATACCAATGAGAATGAAGAAAAATAGCAGCCATGCCCACACCTCTCCCATTCCTTTTTCCAAATTCGGATTACAACTAAGATTGGGAAATAGAAGTCTTTGATTGCAGTCGATTGGGGTGAGGAAGATCGGTTCGCCAGTGAACGGACTTGAAACCCTAGGGCGAAGGGAGGAATACTAAGGTATTACCCACTCGGACTCTTACCCAGTGCGAGCGAGCTCGATTTGTTGTAATACTTACAAAAACCTTAACAATTATGTGATTTTATGTCGATACGCATTACAAGTTTCCTCATTACTTCATAACTCCGTAATCAAGAGAAAACAGCTGTAGCCCTAATTTAGTCCATGTTTGGGAGAAATTAAAATTTTAATTGAAGTCAACAAAAAGTTTTAACCACGAGATTCACAATTTTTTAATCACATATTTCATCAATTTTTATTAAAATCTGCTAAAAGTTTGATTTTAATTCTCACTAAACTAAAAATCTGCTAAAAGTTTGATTTTAATTCTCACTAAACAGTAGAGGTGGCAATCGAGTCGAGCGACTCGTCAGTTCGACCCCTCGACTCGCCGAAAACGAGTCGAGCATAGCGAGCCGACCCTGCTCGGCTCGTCTCGCAGAGCGACAGCTCGTGTATAATAATAATTTTTAAACTAAAATATCAGTGACCGTTCTGGTCAATTTTTTTTTTTAATTTTTTTTTTCATTTTTTCTCTTATAAATACCCACTCATTACAATATTTTTTTCCCACCAAACTTACTATCAATATCAATTATCTCTCATTCTCTACTCAGCTCTCTACAATTTACAAATCAATATCAACAATATCAATCATTCATTCTATAATCCTCTTCCTCTACATTTTTTTTTACATTATTATCTTGATTTTACAATTCATTTTATACACTACTACATAATTTTCATTTACTTCTCAATTCTACATTTTTACATTCTACTTCAAGTGTTCAACGTTGAATTTTTATTATTTATAAATGGTTTCACGATTGTTTGTTGAAAATTTGTTTGGTGTCGGAGACGAAATACCTGTCCAAAGTCAATTTGGGAATGAATTCGCCAGTCTAAATGAATTATCCATTCCATAAAACATTCAAAATTTCGACGTTCACGAAGGTAGTCATCCAATTAATTTGGACGACATGAAGGTAGTCATTCAATTGATTTGGATGATGTTGATGTTGATCCTAGTGNCCCAGATCATTGACCTAGCCCATGCTTGACAATCATTATTCAAAAATTCCTTCTTTTTTTTTTAACATACTCATTTCCAATCACATATTCATGCGATAAAGTATTCTGACGTAAATTGAATTTTTTTTTTACTTTTTAATTATACGTTCTTCAAAAATTCATTATTCAAAACTTTATTTTTGCCGAATAATGACTATCGAACAGGGGCCTAACGAGCACGTACACTAATGTTAAATTGAAATAAAAATATAAGTTGAAACAAATTAAAACTGAATGCCTAACACGAAACAAACATGTAAGTTTAGTGACGGAAATTGAATTTTCTCCAATTTTTGCCCCCACGTTGTTTGGTCCACAATATGGGTCGTATCTTTATTCGGAGTGGGGTGGGCTGGGATGCTATTTTTCAAGGGGAAAATTAACAAGTCAATTTTCAGGTAAGTTTCAAAATCCAAAATTCGGTTATTAATTAATTAATTAAAAATATTTTATTAATGAAATTTATTAAGGTCACAACTATACAATTAATGATCACATATGTGCACTTATAGATCACAATTTATTTATTCGTCACATATTATCAAATTATTCGGTTCCAAATTATTTCATAATCACAATTAAAAATTTTGATTGGTTACAATTTATTTCATCAATCACTCATCAAAAAATTTATAGATTACAATTTATTTATTGATCACAAATTTTCAAATTAATTGGTCACAAATTAATTTTCAATCACAAATTATCGAATTTTTAGATCACAATTATATAGTTAGTTACAAATAATCAAACAGTTGGTCACAAATAACCAAACAGTTGGTCACATAACATTACCACCACTACCAATACAACCTAATAATGTCAGCATCACCAACACAGCCCTACCGCTAGCAACATAGAGATAGAGCCTCAACAACCCACCACCACCACCACCGGCCATTTCACTTCTAACCATTTTACTCTATTTTACTTTCGACAGTGTACTGGGTGTAGCGATAACACCACCTTATCACCACCATCACCATCTCCAACAAACTTCCATTTTCAATTTCAAAACCACCACCCCTTCACCAACACAACCACCAACTGTTGACATATGGTTGATTTTATCTTTAATGTTTTGATCATAACAAACAAGATTAATATTGTTTCTAACAATTGATTTTGAGTGATGATAGTTCAATGTTAAAATCAATCAATCATTATCAAAATCAACACATTATAAATCAGATTCGAAATGAAGATTAAAGTGAAAGTTAACGTTCAAGTCACATCATTCGAAACGAGAGCTTAAAAGATCAAAATCAAGACTGTCAAATCGAGCTCATGAAGAAGGTCAATGAAGTCAAGTATTAAAGTCAAACGTTAAGAAAGATCAAGATCAAGAGTTTAAGAGTCAAACATGAAAGAAATTTCGAAACAAGATCAAAGACTACGCTTTCAAGATTATATATAAATGTATAACAGTTGCATAAAATATTTTTGGGTCATATTGAGGTCCTGTAAATGTCAATAGTATGGGTCATGTTGAGGTCCAGTAAAACTCAACATTGTATAAGGATCGGTGCTCCTTATTTGTAAGTCATCAAAATCGTTGTAAAGAGTTGGATTGCATCATAAGTCAATCAATATAATGAAAAAGTTTTGATCGTGCCGGAGAGTTTGGTAACAGATGACGTAGATCATGCTTTGGATCGAACCTTCACAATTATATCGTTTGCATCAACTCTTCCTTTTACTTATCGCTTGTATATTTGTGCTTATTATTTAAATTAATCTATTTAGTCTTTACTTATTTAAATTTAGATTAATTCTTCAAAAAAGTTTTAAAAATCAATTCATCACCCTCTTGATTAGTTATTCTTGAACTATCACGAACAAACCACCATTTTCAACTAC
Organism: Fraxinus quadrangulata; assembly: GCA_903798255.1. NCBI lineage: Eukaryota > Viridiplantae > Streptophyta > Magnoliopsida > Lamiales > Oleaceae > Fraxinus > Fraxinus quadrangulata. Next base: position 21,010 of record CAIGRB010141990.1, on the reverse strand, counting down.
AAAATCACTGTTGCCACTGTTAGACCCCCAGCTCCAGATTCAACAAAAACCACCCCAACTGCCAGATTCACCACCAACGCCACCAATAAAAGTTACAACCACCACCAGATCCAACAAAACCACCTCCTCGAATCTCCACAAAAAAAATCCCCAAATCCATCGTCGGCATCATTACCACCTCTTCAAATGACAACCCACAAACTTCATTGATGCTCAACCACAAACCATGGCCTCACATTCAAAATATCCAAATTTTCAGAAAACATTCACTACACAAATTAGTCAATGCTTTTAACATGATAAAATAAAATGACCGACTGGGTATGGATAGGAAAGAGATTACTACTTCTCAGCACGTTAATAGTGGCGAGGCTTCTCTATCATGCGGCGGAATTGCGCCAAGGTCTTGGGAGTGGATGAATTGGAGAAGCTGCTATTGATGATGATCACCATCACATCCTAGTCCTTTTGGATTACCAGCATCGAAGATCTTGGGAGTGGATGCCACCGCATTAGAGTTTAGGCATCCAAAAGCGTCTGTTGGGAGTGGAGGCATCGGAGAAGCGACTGTTGGGAGTGGAGGTTGTTCACCATCGGCTGCAATGGGGTCGAACGATGCCGATCTTAGAGCGCCACTTGTGGCTAGGAGTTGTGAGTGGCTGTTGCAGCGTAGTAGCATCGCATGATGCTGTTTGAGCGCAATGCCGACAATTTTGTGAGCGGCTAAGTGCCGCGCGTTGGTTTATCCGGTGGTTGTGTGTAGTGGTAAAGAAAAAGATGAGATATGGAAAAATATCGAAAGAGAATGGAAATGGGGAAATAATTAGGGTATGTGGTTCTAGTGAGAGACTTTTGTGAAGAGAGATAGATAGTAAAATATGTTTGGATGAGATGGGTGGGTGCATGGTTGATAGATTAATTTAATTTTTATAATATTTAATTAATATAAAAAATTTAAATTATCACATGGTTATGGATAAGCAAACTTCAAATCTGATTTTTGAACTACAATCTAGAGATGGCAAAAAACTCGACAAACCCGATACTCGCGGGTACCCGCTTAATCGAGTATTCGGGGCGGGTACGGGGTATGGAATTTTACCCCCGGGATGGGTTCAGGGCAAGGGGTGCCCCGCCCAGCCCAGCCCAGCCCCATTTGTTTTTTTTAATTTTTTTAGAATTCAATACTTTAAATGAGAAATTTTACGAAATTTCATTAGTTCAAATAGAAAATGGCAACTAAAATTATTTATCTAA
>CAIGRB010141990.1:0-19697 GCA_903798255.1 Fraxinus quadrangulata | reverse complement strand
AGAAATTTTACGAAATTTCATTAGTTCAAATAGAAAATGGCAACTAAAATTATTTATCTAAATCTAATGAATTGGGGTAATAAAAATAAATTATAAAAAACTTTAAAAAAAATTAAATGGAGTAATAAACATGACAAGGACCCCACCATGTCTTAAAAGAGTTACGGAGTGGGAAATTGCTTAGCGGGGCAGGGGGCGGGGGAGGTTGCCCTGACCCCGCCCACCTCGTTGTCATCTCTACTACAATCTTTAAAAATCTGCCTTGGTGTAATTTCCGCATTTTTAAATATATGTAATAAGTGTTAATCTTTTTCATTAATTACATGTTTGGCTAAGTTTAAAAAATGTTTAAAAGTACGTTTTTAAGAACTCCGAGAAAAGTAGTTTGAGCATTTTTACGTTTAGCCAAACATATTCCGATTTGATTTAGGAATCACATGACAAATTAAAAAAAAAATGTGTCGATCTATTGTAATAGGATTTAATTCAAAGATTAAACCCCGTTGATAATCTTGACCAATTCAAACAAGAGCATTTCGTCAATTTCCATTTCTTCCTAAAAAAAATCCATCTTATTCCCCATCCGATCCCACCCCTGTTATACTATGTCGTTGGAAGATAGATGTGCCAGCCTTAGCTCATGACAATGATCGATACAGGAAGTTGATTATTGAGGAAATGGGGGTTTGCCCTCTATTGAAGTTGGTGAAGGAAGGTAAATTGGAGGGTCAAGAGAATGGAACAAGCTACCTTGCCTAATGGTTTTGTCCATCTACTTGATAGATACAGTGATGGCAGCAAATCCTTGGACGAAAAAGTTGTTTGCTAACCAAGTTCAGAAATTATAGACACATAATGGCTGCTAACCTACTAATAGAAATGATTTCTTATCCATTGTGGGTACGATAAAACATGTCCACGTCACATCAGTGATCAAACCTAAATTTTTTGACAAGTGGACATTGAATTGTCAAAATTGTAAGCCTACGTCACAGGTGGGTAAGAAAACCCCTATCTACCATGGATAGTAGACCGTTTCTGAACTTACTAAACTAACAATCATAAATATACAATCACTGGCTAACTGTCTAAATTAACTACCAACCTCTAACTAACATAAATGTCAACATATTTTAGTAGCAACAAAATTCAGACTGAGGTTTCTTTCCTTTGCTTCTTGAGCTTTCAATTTCAAGGCTTCTATATGAGATTGCAGTTCCAACATTTAAGCTGGCAAATTGATCGCCCTGGTGGGTGCAATTTTTGAGTTAAGAAAGACATACTTTATTGCTCTCTTCTAACAATTTTGTAGTATATATTATTGACCGAATCATGAAAAAGGAGTCAATGACACAAAATTTTGCAACAAGGCAGTAGTATATTCTCTCTTTCTCAGTTTTTCTCTTATTACCACTACAATATAAAAGAGGCAAAAACTTGGCACGCCACGTGTCGCGATTTCCTATCGTCGTCATAATTCTTTTTTTTTTTTTCACTTCATTCAACATTTCTCCATTTTCACTCGCAACTACACCATCCCAACTGCCATACTTTCTGTCATTTCTTCACCCCCCTTTTTCATTTTCAAAATTTAACGCCCCAACACCCTTTAATTCCTCCCGCCATCATCAAGATTTGAGTTTCCGAAACCCTAGCAATACTACCGCCAAAAATCACACGAAAATGAGTACCGGTGCAGATCCTTTGTCGGTGACTCTATATTCTTAAAGGTTTGATTTCTTCCCTTCTACCCATTTCTCTGTGTTATAGGCATTCATTTATATTAATTTTTTTCAATTAGATGTTGTTTTGGTATACTGATTGGATGCTATATATTGGGCCAGTTAAGGAAATGATTTGAAGAATGAAGCAACACAAACAGTCTCCTTGAGGTTTGATTCAATTTGGTTTTACCTATTTCTTTGAATCATTATATTATTCTCATACTTTTTGGTTTCTCTTAATTCTCTTTTGGATATTTTAATTCTTTTTTCTTATGGGTTTTTTTGTTATATTTATTGATTCTTGTTGTTTCATATTTTCCATTTTCTTTAAATTGGCACTTTCTTTGTGGTATTGTCATTTGGGAAGAATTCATTCGGTTGAGCCTTGTTTGTTTATGGGATTTCATCAAATAAGGAAACTATATGATTTTGGCCGATCTATTCTATCAGCAAATTGTGATGCAATTTGTGGTTAGGGAGCCCAACGATGATTATATAGAATCAGAACTTTGTTGTTGACTCTATATTCTTGAATGTTTGGTTTCTTCCCTTCTATCCATTTCTCTTTTTATAGGCATATATTTATATTAATTCTTTTAAATTACATGTTGTTTTGGTATACTGATTGGATGCTATATATTGGGTCAGTCAAGAAAATGATTTGAAGAAGGAAGCAGCACAGACAGTCTCCTTGAGATTTGATTCAATTTGGTTTTACCTATCTCTTTGTATCATTATATTGTTCCCATACTTTTTGTTTCTCTTAATTCTCTTTTGGACATTTTAATTCTTTTTCTTATGGGTTTTTTTGTTATGTTTATTGATTCTTGTTGATTCATATTTTTCATTTTCTTTAAATTGGCACTTTCTTTGTGGTATTGTCATTTGTGAAGAATTCTTTCGATTAAGCCTTGTTTGTTTATGGGATTTCATCAAAAAGGGAAACTATATGACTTTGGCCGATCTGTTCTATCACCAAATTGTGATGAAATTTGTGGTTAGAGAGCCCAAAGATGATTATATATAATCAGAACTCGTGGAAATTTTTTTGTGCTGGCTATAGTTGACAAGTTTTTAAGTCAATGCGAGTCAATGGTTGTGTTATAACAAGAGTATTAACCATGATAAAATGTTGGTTAGAAGGAAAAAAAAGATATAGTGTCTCTGTGTGCTAGCAGTGGCAACCAAGCCGAGCGGCTCGAGCCGACGAGCCGCTCGACTCGGGCTTGTAAAAAAGACGAGCCCAAGCATGAGCCTAGCAGACCGACTCGCTAGACGAGCAGCTCTCCGAGCAAAGCCCATAAGCCACGAGTCGGCTCGGCTCATGGCTCGTATAAAAATTAAAAATTAAAAATTAAAATTAAAATTCAGTTATCAGAACGGTTACTAAATTCAGTGACTGTTCTGGTCATTAGACCGAAACGGTCACTGAATTTCGGTCCTTTATTTTTATTTTTTATTTTTCATTTCATTTTTCTTCCCTATAAATGCGTATCCATTAAAACATTTTTTTCCCACCAAATTCACTATCAGTCTCTCATTCTCTACTCTACTCTTTACAATTTATTTACAAATCATTATCATCATTCTATAATCTATACTCTTTCACATTTTATTCAATCACTGGCTAACTGTCTAAATTAACTACCAACCTCTAACTAACATAAATGTCAACATATTTTAGTAGCAACATAATTCAGACTGAGGGTTCTTTCCTTTGCTTCTTGAGCCTTCAATTCCAAGGCTTCTATATGAGATTGTAGGTTCCAATAGGTCTAAAGAAATAATCCGAGGCTTGTTTATGTCAAAGAGAAAATAGCAAGACAAAGTGCGGGTACAGAATCAGATGTGATCTAACTACAAAACCTAAATGTTTGAATTTGTTTGTGCTGCTATTGTAATGAAGATGCCACAAAGTTCTATTGAAAAATTGTTGCTTATTTGTTGTAATCGCGTGTATAAGTTGATAATTGAGTTGTGTTTTGGGTAATTTTGGACCTATTTTTGTAACCAGAGAGGTGGCGGGGGCTGGCGACGACGACGGATGGTAGTGGTTGTGGCGGCGACAATAGTGGATTCATTTGGTTTGTGGTTGGGGTGGATAGTTAATCCTTTTATTTCTTTTCTCTTTTATTTAATTTTTAAATTATTTTATATTGAAATTGTAAAGTTACTATTTTGTTTTTGTTTTTGTTTTTTTTTATATTTGGTCAAATTCAATTTTTCTGGTCAACTGAAGGTCAAATAGATGGAATCCATCCATCCATCCTTCTACTGTAAATTTTTTAAAGGTTAGACTTTGTGGGTGGCACAAACAAAAGGTTTGGATAAGATCGTGACTGCAATTCACATTTAATTAAACGAGTAAAATCATTCTAAGCATTCAATAGCTTCAAAATTAATAAACATCAATTTATCAAATAACTAATATATTTCTTTGGATCCCAACTTTACAAAGAGCACATTAGGCCTTTCTATCCAAAATTGGCTAATACTTTTATCGACCCTTCTTATCGAAAGGAGCAACACTTAATCTAATCCAAACACTCTTTAATTAATAGAATAACTATATTGTACAGTAAAACTTTAGCCAAAAAAAAAAAAAGACTTACATTTGACAACCCATTTCTCTCCGGCCTCCCTAAAATATTTTCTCAACATAAAAAATACAAGGGGCAAGAAGTATGGACATTAAATGAACCATAAAAATGACATAGCAACAAAATAATAGTATGTTACTCTGGTAAAGACGATGTTAGATACATCCTAAAATTTTCCCTAGTCTTCGTGTTCTTCTTACAATTTTGTTCATCTTGCGGCCAATGAAACTTGGAGCGGAGGGAAGATCATTGTTTGCATTCGTAGGAATGATGTCTGAATTTAGGGAACTTTCACCTTGATTATTGCTACACTTTCGTAGGTAAAAACTTCTGCTGTCGACATCCCCAATTACATCCGACTTGTTCAAACCTACAATTATTTAATTATGATGCAAGATTTTGTATCATAAACATGAAAGTGGGACAAATAATCAAGAATTGTACATGTTATCAAATACGAAAATAGGGGTTTAGTTGCTTGGTATTCTTGAACCAAACAAAACAAGCAATGAAATCAAAGATGGATAACATCATAATGAAAGTACATATAATCGAGAAAATAAGATCAATACTAGGTTGAATTAAGTTGGTTGTTGAATTAAAATGGTTGTTGTGCACAAATTGCATCACTCCATATGAACGAGAGTTGCTTAAAGTCTACATTTCGTGATCACCTAAATAGTCACTCTCTTATTTAATCTACAATTAGTCTTACCTCTGCTTGTTGGCATATATTTTGTTTCTTTTCTTATCAATATTAGTATGCTCACACATTCATCTCATCATTTTCATTTCTAAATGATTTGATTTAAGAAATGTTCAACTTATTAAATTTTTATCTTTGATATCCTAATAATCAAGTACCTAAAGATTCAACACAACCCAATCCATTACTGTGAAGATGAGTTGCTACATTTTTTAGGGCCTAATTACTTCTAGTCTAGTAAGATGTCTTGATCCTGATTGCCCGGTCCAACTTTATGTTTTGGTCCAACAATTAGATAATTCTGGAATTAAGATGAAAGCTTGTTTTTGCTTGACATATACACGCTTTCACCGAATGATTGACATTTGGAATTTTACACACCATTGGATGCATGTTTTGGGCCTATCTTATATAAAAGGGACACTTGTGTCTTTTAGGGTTTCATACTGGTTTTCGTCTCTCCTTCTGTCTTCGTGAAAATCCTCTTTGTATCTTCATAGATTGGTCATAAATTGGATGATCTTTGAGCGATTTCTTTATGAGATTGTTGTATAGAGAGATTAGTATAGCAAACCATGTTCTTTGTGAGTAATTGCTAATATGAGAGTTTTTCGAGAAAAAAGGGTTTCGTTTGAACTTGCATATTTTGTGTTGTTCTTCTTCTTGCCTGATTTTGGGACTTTATAGTGGATTCGAGCAATATCTTTAGGGATGCTCAACGGGGGATTAGGTGTTAAAAGCAGTCGTTGAACCTCCGAGGCATTTGGTCGAAAAATCATGTGTTCTTGTTGTTTTTGAGCATTTATCTTTAAGATTTTTCACAAAACAAACTCAAACTAAGCTTCGATCTGTTTATCTGGGACCAACAGTGGTATCAAAGCTTATTAATTTTTTTTGTTTAAATTTTTTTTAAAACGATTTAATTTTTTGATTCTTGAATTTTTTGTAAAAGCTTTAGATCTGTAAATATCTATAATTGTTTTGGTCAAGAAATCACTCAATCTAAATTTGAAGTTGGTCTCAAGTATTTTTCACGAGTATATTTGCGATCTTGTAATTCTGGTAACATATATCTAAACTATCCTTTCTCATTTCTTCAAAATAGTTATTGTCTACCTTCTATCGCTTATTATTTCACGAAAGCACTTATGTTGCAATTAAAATATGCTAAAGTCATAGATGAATCTTGGACAGAAAATACTCCTATTGAAAGGAAAGGAAAACTAAACAGAATTACCTTGGAGCACATTATTCCTTCACCTATCTGACTCTGTAATTAGAAAGGTATGAGATCTTAAACTGCTGTTGTATATGGGTTACCTTAGAAAAACAATACCTGACTAAGACCCTACCAAATAAATGTTTTCTGTGGAAACAATTCTTTAGTTATAAGTTTGATCCTAGTGTTGATTTAGAAGAGATTATGGACAAGTTTAATAAGATCACACAAGATCTTATAAACTGTGGTAAGAAAATCTCAAATGATCAAAAAGTAGTTGGTCTACTTAATGCTCTTGGTGACAGATATAAGGACATAAAGAATGCTTTATAATATGGTAGAGATTAGTTGACTATTGATATAATTCATACTCCTATAAAGAATAGAAATATGTAATTAAGATCAAAACATAGGAAAGATCTTCATATTGAGAATTCTCAATCTAATTCTAAGCCTCAATCTAAATCTCTTAACAATTTCGGTCATGCCAGTCATAACAAAAACAAGAATTCTACTAAGAAGAAATGGGGAAATAATAAAGGCAAGGACAAGAAAACTTATAAAACAAATAATAAAAATAGAAAGTGCTATTGCTGTGGAAAAACAGGTCATCTTATAAAAGACAATTTTAAAAAGGCTAATGATAAGATAAATGAGTCCAATCAAGGTAATAGCTCTTCTACCATGGCTGTTTTTTATAAAGAAGCAGGAGCCAATACTGGTGTGGCTTATGTGTCCTCTTATTAAAGAACAAATCAAGACTGTGTTCTTGATTTGAGTTGTTCTTTTCAAATGAGTCTCAATCTCAAATGGTTCTCTGATTTTTCTAATCTAAGTGAAGGTTTTGTAAAGACGGGAAATAATGAATCTTGTGAAGTGAAAGGCACCAGGGATATTGTTTTAAAACTGGAAAATAATCAAATATGGACTGGAACTATACCTAATTATTCTTACTTTAGAACTTTTGGCCGTACAACTTATGCACACCAAACTAATTCTAAACTTGATCCCAGATATTTGAAATGTGTTTTTCTTGGTTATGGATAAAAGAAACTGGAAGATTCAAAGTTATAACAAATAGGTCTATTATTTTTAATGAAGAACATCTTTCTTATCTTCGTGATGATAATAGAGAGAGACTGGCTGAGAGGACTTTGTGTCTACTGAGGTTGATATTGATGCTCCAAACAAAGAAAATCAAACCCAGATTGAGGTGGGGCAACCTCAAAAAGGACCACAAACAATAACTGACGAGAATTTGGAAGATGACCAAGTTCTGGATACTGCTACTAATTTGCAAGATTACCAACTTGCTAGGGATAGAGAGAGAAGACAAATAAGGTCTCTCTCTAGGTTTTTGTATGCAGATTATGTGTCTGAACAATTTGAACCTGAGATTTTAAATGTTGAACCAACCTCTTATGAAGAGGCAGTATTCTGTAAAGATTATGCAAGGTGGCTTGCTGCAATGCAAGAAGAAATGGATTCTTTATATAAGAATCAGACTTCGAATCTTGTAAAAAAACATATTGATTGCAAATTGCTTGATTGTAAATGGTTTATAAAATTAAGGAAGGTGATATGAAATCTAGTGATAAAAGATATAAGTCAAGGCTAGTAGCTAAGTGTTTCACACAAAGAAAAGAAATAGACTATATTGACATAATTTCACATGTTGTGAAATACATTTCTATCAGAGTTTTATTTGCTTTAGCGACAAAATTTGATTTAAAATTAGAACAAATTGATGTGAAAACAACCTTTCTTTATGGTACAACATTAGATGAAACTCTAAATATGATTCAACCAAAAAGGGATTTTTTTTTTTTTTAAAAAAAACTTAGTTTGCATTTTGAAAAAAAATCTTTGTATGGTTTGAAACAGGCTCATAGGCAATGGTATAAAAGATTTGACTCTTTTATACAAATCCTTGGTTTTAAAAAGTCGGATTATGATCCCTGTTTCTATTTTAAATGTGTTGGAAATTCTGAATTTTTCTATTTGCTTTTATATGTTGATGATATGCTTCCAGTTGGTCATGATAAAGTTACTGTTAATATTCTGAAAGAAAAACTTAAATCTGAATTTGAAGTGAAGGATTTAGGACTTGTTAGAAGGATATTAGGAATGGAAATAAAAAAATATAGAACAAATGGAAAATTATTTCTAACACGAGTGTCTTACATTGAAAGGGTTATTAAAAGATTTCCACTTCATAAATCTAAATCTGTCAATTTGCCTTTATTTGCCTGTGTGAAGTTTTCTACTTATCATTCACCTAAAACTGAAGATGAGTTTAGTACAATGGCAAATGTGCTTTATGCTAATACAGTAGGTTCTGTTATGTATGTTATGGTATGCTCTAGACCTAATATTACTTTTGATGTAAGTGTTCTGAGCAAATTCATGAGTAATCCAAGTGAGCTTTATTAGGAAGTTATGAAATATTTAATTAGATATCTAAAAGGTACTAAAAAATTAGGACTTATGTTTAAAACTGATAAAAATGATCTTTAACTTGAAAGGATATGTTGATTCTGATTTTGCAAGATATTGTGATAATAGAAAGTCTATTTCTGCATAATTTTATGTGATAAATAATTCTTGCATTAGTTGGAAATCTCAACTTCAAAAATTAGTTGCTCTAACTTCTACTGAAACTGAATATATTGTTGCCACTGATGCTGTAAAAGAAAGTCTTTGGTTGAAATGATTATTAAATGAATTAGGATCTATAGAAAATAAGGTGGAGCTTTGTTCAAATAATCAAAGTGCTATTTTTTGAGTAAAAATCCTATATTTCACGATAGAACTAAACATATAGATGTTAAGTTTTATTTCATTAGGGACATAACTCAAAAAAGTGATATAAATTCAGCTGATGCTGGCACAAAGGTTAATAAGAGCAAGTGACTTGAGATACAGTTCGAATCCATTACATAAAGTCTCAAATTGCAGCAAATGTGGAGATTGTGAAGATGGATTGTGACATTTTTGAGGGCCCAATTACTTCTGGTCCAGTAAGATGTCTTAAGCCCGATTGCCCAGTCCAACTTTATGTTTTGATCCAACAATTAGATAATTCTGGAATTAAGATGAAAGCGTGTTTTTGCTTGATATATACACGCTTTCACCGGATGCTTGACACTTTGGAATTTTACACATTGTTGGATGCATGTTTTGGGCCTATCTCATATAAAAGGGGCGCTTGTGTTTTTTAGGGTTTCATACTGGGTTTCGTCTCTCCTTCTATCTTCGTAAAATCGTCTCTGTATGTTCATAGATTGGTTATCAACTGGATGATCTTTGAGCGATTTCTTTGTGAGATTTTTGTATAGAGAGATTAGTATAGGAATACATGTTCTTTGTGAGTGATTGATGATAGGAGAGTTTTTCAAGAAATGGGGTTTCGTTTGAACCCCTTTTTGCATATTCTGTACTATTCTTGTTCTTGCCCAATTTTGGGGCTTTATAGTAGATTCGAGCAATATCCTTGGGGATGCTCAACGGGGGATTAGGCGTTAGAAGCGGTCTTTGAACCTCCGGTGGTTGAAAAATCATGTGTTCTTGTTGTTTTTGAGCATTTTTCTTTACGGGTTTTCACAAAATAAACTCAAACTAAGCTCGATATGTTTATCGGGGACCAACAATTACAACGAAATACTTCCCCCCTTCTCTAACATGCTATACTAGAATGGCATAACTCTTGTAAACACATGCTTGAAGTATCAAAATCCATCCCATTCATGTAAAAATAGATGACGCAATTAAACAATCATCGAATAACAGTTATATTCCTTTTGGTAAAAGAAAAAAAAAAACAAGAAATGGTTAAAACTCAAATATATAACTCACATTGAAGGCTGAAGTACGAGTGGTGTAATTCACATTTTGAAGCAAAATCTTCATCCAGACGAGGAGTGCGCCCTTCCGAGTTGTACTTTCTAATCACAAGCTTTATCATCTCCTCCACATTGGATCCTAATTTAACCATTGTTCGGATTGGTCCAGGACTTGCCTCAACCGTTACATTAACCACAACCTTGGAATCTTCGTTGTACCTCTGCACATCAAATTTGTTACAGAATTAGACACCGTATCATCAATAAAATTTCAACTTTGTTCTTCTTTAATCATGTTCAATACGGTAAAGTCCACTATAATGAACCGTCAGTTACTCTAGCTTTGGCAAATTTGAATAAATTTGTGTTCATCGTCTAATTCAGTATGTAAAGATAACGAGGAGTTCATAAATAAAAAAAGTATCTCAAAACATTTTGTGGCAAAACTATAAGGTTATGTTTAGGACACAAATCCAATATTAGATGACACTTAATGGAATACATACAATATTTTAATTTTTAAATTATTTTTCATTTTTATTATGTCTACTCCTCCGTACCAAACATGCAATAACAATTCACAAGTTTTATTGCAAGTTTTTAGCGAGTTCACTAAGGACCCATTTGACGTAACTTTTTTTACTTTTGCTTTCTTGTAGAAGAGAGGTAAACTTCTTTTAAACGCTCTTCTAATCGAATAAAGCACTTTCAAAAATTATTCGAACATATTTAAATACTAATTTTTAATTTCATAAACAACTTTTGGCTTTTCAAAAGCGTTCCCAACAGGCCCTATTACTCCCAAAAAAGTAGTATATTTCAACTTTATCTTACATGAATTTAAACGATAACAATGATGAATAAATAACTTGTCTATCATGATCACCTGTTTTTGCATGCTTGGCCTGATAGAACTAAATTTTACCATCAAAAAGCTTTATAATATGTCTCTTTATTAACAATATTTATAGCCAATTGAGATAAACATGCAATGAGAATAGACATGCCATTAATAAATGTAATACCACGCCATCCATTAATAAATATAATATCACGACAAGGCTATTAATTTCACATCTTTAGTTTTAATCTAAAAGGATTCATGCAACTGACCAATTTATTGAGAACAAAATAGTTATATTTTATTACTTTTTATCTAATTAAACAAGATTCAAAATTTTGATTTCAATACATTAGTAGACAAAGCAAATAATTGAAAAATGGCATAGTAATATTTAAATATGAATAGTCAATAGGAACCAATCAGACGCGAGACATTAATTAATTATTGCGAAATCCATCTCACATCGAAATTTGGAGACTGAGGGATCAAAATCTCCGACAAGGAAAATATATTCGTGCACGTCTACGGCTGGTAATGGAATACGACATCTTCTTCCGCCGATGTCAAGGGCCTATCATCCTCTCTGCCTCTAGCTTTCCAAAGCAACGGCTCGGACTTGGATCTCCGCAAAATCCTCTTATCCAATGGCTGTTGATAAGTATATTTTATACACTGATCGATACCGTTAAATGTTATAAATTATTATTAATTTTGATGACTTATGACTTAATTAGATATTAATTTGTTAGTTAGGTAAAACTCGAGGTAAATTGGTAGAATTGCACAAAAGAAATGAAAAATGGGCAAAAAGGAAGAAATCCAAACTTTGAGGATTACATTACACACTTGCAATAGTTGGTTTGGACTTAAGATCGATGATTGTGAAATTCTTGAATTATTGGAAGTAATTTGAAGGTAAAGGGCTGAAATTGTATCAAAGAATGGACTCAAGAAGCATCTTAAACAAAGATGGGGACTAAAACACAGAACGGCTGATAGTTACAATATCGCGAGCACGAATAATTTAGTGGAAATGGCCGGCGCGGGTGCACCGGCTTTGACTTTTAATTACAGGGAATAATTCAGCTGTGTGGCGGCGCAAGGTCGGTTTACGGTCGCGGCCAGCGTGGTGCAAGATCAGGGACTCGGCGCGCAAATTCCGTTTTTCACCAGAATTTTTAATTGGTTTTAAATTCTTTACGTGCTTGGCTCAATTTTTGGACTCCTACAAATACAAAATTTGGCCAAAATATTGGAAATCCTCTCTTACCTCTTCACACACAATAATATCATCAAATTCATTAAAAACAAGAGACCATTTCTATGTTTTGATAGAAAGATCAAACACTAGCAAGAAATTGAAGTCAATTATATCAAGATTTTGAACAATTCAATTTTGAAATTGAAGATCAGCATCTTTTTTCATTCTATCATGATCCGTGTTATGTTTTTCTATTATTTTTCTTGTAATTTTTTCCAAAACATGTTATGTTAGATCATTTTTTTGGTATTGGATGAAGATGAATTATATTGTTTATTTGTTTTAATTTAAGACTGGTAATTTAATTTATTTCTTGTTTTTCTTGAATAATTTTCCTTTTTATTGCATTATTTAATTGTTTGATCATCAATTAAATAATTAATTCTTTATTGTAGTGTTTGGAGACGCACAATAAGTTTAGAATGTGATAAAATTAACACATATACAATAAATATTAGGAATAACATTTATCCCATATACAATCCTATAAATAATCTAAAATTTAATGCATTCTAATAATTTAAATTCGGGTTAGGAATAGATTCATATCGTGAATATAATAGAATTAATTTCTCTTGAAAAGAATTACATACATTAGTTGTATCGATTGTTAAGAACACATGAATATAACTAGATTACATAATTAGAAAATGAAATAGATAACAATATGTGAATTCTAAATCCAATACAATTATTCATAAATTGATAAGAATATTAGTCAGGCATATTTCTTATATTAAATTAAAATAATTACAATATCAAAATATCTTTTGTTACACAATTTGAATTATATGTATAACTAGTAAACTTGAATTGAATTTATTCCCTTCGGAATGATACTGTCGCCTCATCAAATCTATTACTTATTAACAATCTCGTATGCTTGCGGGTTTCCCACGAACAACTTCCTCGATTGGACATCAATCGGGGGCCTACTTCGGATTTTTAACTACGACGATGTTGACGATGGCGATGTCGATTGAGATGTTGTTCATGTCCTGCATCTGCTAGTAGCTCTTCGGTACCTCAGAAACCTTCTATTCAAATCCCTCTCTGACACATAAATAACTAATCAAAAACTCCAGATCTTCAGAATATATGTTCGTGTGAAGATTATAGGGGTAGAGAGACGGGAAAAAGTATATGTACAATCATGATATGTTGTCGGGAGGGTTTGACACATTTCTTGACGAATCCCTCGCAATAGGGGAAGGAAGGAATTTTTTTAGCTTTTTTTATTCATGTGGGTTACACTACCTTGTGAGTATTTGTCAACAAGGGTGGTATTTTCTAGAAAAAAGTTTAATTGTTATATATATATATGGAATGAAGTGACAAAAAGAAGTTTCTTGCTGAGAGGGTTGTACATGTGACTTTTATTTCCTTTCATATTTTGATCATATTACATATACACCCCTTCAAGTTTTTAACCATTTCAAAGACATCCCTCACTTTTTACAAAAATTACAAAGAACCTCTTGTAATATTTGCTTTCCATAACCAACCATAGCCGGCTCCTCTCGTAAAGTTAAATTAAAAATTTATATTTAATTTTTACGCTAATAATATAAAAGCATATTTGAAAATTGTTTACATTCATTTTAAATTATAAATAGATGAAAACAATTAATGGACAATAGTTGTCAATTCCACAAAATATGTAGATGAAAAGTTATTTGATCGATTATAAATAGATGCCAAACAAGAGCTTATACCATGTTAATTTTAGAGAATTATAAATTATTATCAATTTATCATGCTACTAAAATAGTAACAAAATTGGTATTGAAATGGTTCATGGTTTACAAATTTAGTCCTTAATCGAAGTCACAATCTTGTCTCTAACCTTTTCAAGTCTAGCAATATTATTTGTAGTCGCTCACAATCGTAGTTGTCCTACGTTGCATATATATGGCTATTGGTGATTTGTGCATGCTAAAATAAAAAAATTATCACATTAATGCATCAATCACTAACCACCACATGCATGTTACATAGAGCGACTACGGTAATGAACGAGTGCAAGTAGCATTATTCTTAATTAAAACAACAGACTTGAACCCTTTTGATAGTTTTCATCCAAAAATTGATTTATTTTTTTAAATGACAATTTTGCCCTTTAAATTAAATAAATCAAAATAAAATAAAACAATAAGAACAAAGAAAATAAAAATTATAAAAATAAACAAAATAGAGAAAATGAGAAAAGAAAAAGTCTCTCCGTTGACCAATACCCAGTTAGGTAGATTCTAGAACAACAAATCATATTTGCAATTCATTGCAAGGATTCCATGTCACCAGTGAGCTCAACAAATGAGAATTCACTCTCACAGGTTGAACGGGAGTCGGTGTTGCTAGAGCCATTGGATCTGTTTCTTATTTTGTTTTTTCAACACAATAAATATTTACATTTAATTTCGTTGCTCAATTGTTTGAGCATGGATATTCAGTTATTTTTGTGTGATTTGATATGGTTATTAACTTCAGGAAAAAGATGAAGAAACATGCTCAATGACAAGACCTTTTTCAAGGACTCGCTTAGCAATTGTTGATTAACATTTTTTAAATTTGTTTTTAACTGTCGATGAAAATTTTCCAAGTGTATGTGTGTCAAAAACACTGTGATTGACACATTTTTCTAGCAGAACTGTTAAGGAAGGTATGAGTACTCATCACTTTCACATATGATTATTTAAGGTATGACTATGTGTACATTATGGTTTACAAGTCTTGAAAAGTTCAAGAAATCCAAGACTCAAGCGGAAAAAGGGGAAAGAAATTCGAGACTAAAGATATGTTATATTGTTCTTTGATAAGTGTGGTTTACTCAGTGTTATATCGTCTCTTAAACTTGTTATTTTGATTGTCTTTAAGAGTTTTAGCACGTTTTAATATTGTTATAAATGTTAGGTGAATTGGTATGAATGATGTCAAATTTGGAGAAAATAGTGATGTTATCATGAATCAAGGAGAAGTTGATGTTAATTTGGTGAAACTTGATGATTGGGGGCTACATTGAAAGAAAGTATTGAATAACGACGGCAAATGGTAAAATTCAAAGTTTGAGGACTCAATTGAAATTTTCCAATAATTGATTCGGACCATAAAACGACAATTGAAGATTGCTAGGAGTCATCCGGATGCAATTAGAAGTAAAAAAAGGAGTTAAATATGATGAAAATATTTTCAGAAATCAAATTTCAACCGCACAAGAATGTTCTAGATTTTTAGTCGAAATTGAGACCCATTTTGACATAACAAACGTTCAAATTGAAAACTGATATCTGAAGCAAAGTTGTAACTCTTTGAATTATCTTTTTAACGCACTTTGAATCGGCTCAACCGGATATCTAGAGAAAATGTTATAATAAAAATACTAAAAAATGTACAGTGCTGATTTTCTAGCCGAAAGTAGGCGTTGCAGCGCCACTACTACTAAATTTTCACAGCAACGTGGCGCCACAAGTGTGGCGATGCTGGACGGCTAGGGTATATTATTTGCGTTGGACATCTTTTCATGCCCAATTCAACTCCAATTTCTCTTGGGACTTCAAGATGTTATAAATACCAATTAAGAGGTCCTTTTACAACAACAATTCATCGAGTCAAGAGTGAAAATTCAACCGGGCAATCATCAAGGAATCAAGAAAAAATCAAGAAAAAACATCACGAAGAAAATTAAAGATCTATCAAAACTAGTTTTTATTTTCTCTTCTCTATATTGTTTTATTGGAATTTGATTATTTCTATGGTTTTCATCATGAACTAAACATCTAATCTGGGGGTTTGATGTAACCAAAACTTGAGAATATGGTTTAATTTTATTATAGTTAATTCTTTGAGATTTTCCAATCATGTTTATGTGTGATATTTATTCTTAATACTTTCGGTTAATTGGTCACTAATTGAATGATTAGATACTTGTCAATTTCGGCAGGCGAGAGTGGAAAATTTAGACGCGATTACAACAATAACACAACCTAGATTGTATGGGTTTTGATGAGAGAGTCTAGAATCTATGAAACTTGTTCCATCTAAAAACCATAACTAACTGATAGATCCATCACATACCTTAGAGGGATCATTGAGGATGTGTTCGTTAAAATTGACAAGTTCATCTTCTCGGTGGATTTTGTAGTTTTGAATATGGAAGAAGATTAAGAACTACTATTAATTCTTGGTCGGCCTTTTTGGCAATTGGGCGAGCGTTAATTGATGTCCAAGGATGAAAACTAACACTGAGGGTTAATGAAGAACAAGTAATGTTCAACATCTATCAAGCAAAGAAAGTCTCAAAAAAAAGTCAACACTTGCCACATGGTCCAATCAATTGGCGAAATGGAAGGTAAAAATTTTAAAAGTGAATTATTCTATGACCCTCTAGAGTAGTACATGGCAACCAGTTACTCAAAGATTAACACAGCTACTGCTGAAAGATACACAAGGACCAAGGAAGTGGTGGACTTCATCTTAGCTCAAGAAGTCAATATACCTCACAAAAAGAAGAACTGCATAAAAGAACCTTTGAAACCTCCCAATATTTATAAATCAAAAGAGGTTTTGAAAGCTATACTGGAGTTGAAGCCGCCTCCTATTCCTAATGATCATGCTATTCTGAAGACGAATTCAAAGCCAAACTACAAAGTTTCAAAACATGAAAGGAAGAGTGCCTCTTGAAGATCCAACTTAAGGCTTTCTTACAATGTCAAACTAACTTTAAATATGCGCTTTTTGGGAGGCAACCCAAGCTTTTTATCTCTCTTTCTATTAATTTTTGATATTAGTGTCAATTTTTAGTTAGCAATGAGTTTATTTATTTATTTATTTTTATGTAGGAAATCTTAAATTTGGCTGAGAAGATAGAAGAAGAATCCATTAAATCCAGTATCATAGCACCATAAGGCAATGCAGACAATTTAGGAAAGCTCTTCTCATTTTCCTTTAATTTTACATTCAAGACAATGTTTAATTTAAATTTAGGGGTGAAATATAAATTTTCTAATTGTCGTATTATTTTTTTTGTGTGTGAAACTTTTTGTTTTGTGTGATTTATGTGATTGTTAAAAAAGAAATTGTTTCGCGTACTTGTATGAGTTAGATAGCCTTCCCGGCATTGATGTATATACTTGAGAACACGTATTAGTTTATGAATTATGAATAAGTTGTGTGTTTTGGGTTAAATTTTTGCTTATTCATGTGAAACATACTTATGCACTTAAATTAATTGTAGCGTTGTACATGAATATGTTGATTAATATGATTTAGGTTGAAATAAAGAACTTAGATGCTCAATCCTAAAACCTATTGTTCATTACATCCTTAACCTTATATTATATAGCATAATTTGGAGTGTTCGAGCCGGTGCAAGATATGATTTAAACTTATTGTGATTCCGTGTGTATTGTAAAAAATATTGGTGTGGAGTGTCTTTAACATTCAAGTATGAACTACGTGATGACCGTATGCTAGGGACCTAACCCCTTATAATTCTGCTTTTCTTGTAAAAAAAAAAAAAAAGAACGTTGAACTTGTTAAGTGTATACCTCACGCCGGCATCTTTTTTACTCGAATTAGTAAGTCTGTTGAGGTATCTCGAAACCCGATACCCTTTGGCCATTAAAGTTGGGGAGTTATCGACTAAACGTTTGTTGCATGGGTTAAGAAGAGAAAAAATGATGAGGTTGATGTTGATCTAAAAATATCAATATAAACAAATAATTTTGTGATTGTGAAATAATTATGGTGGCTTAAATAACTAGTAGGTTTGAATCAATTGGTATAAGCTTGATTGTCGAAGCACTCATAAATTGGGAGAATCATTACATGCATAAATTGTTGACATTGTTGGTTAGACTAAACAAAATTAGAGTGGTGTAAGAAATTGATAATAGAAAATCAACCTTAGAATATACCTTGGGAAGAGAATAAAAGAAAACAAATTTTGACCTTTTAGATCAGGAGTTGAACCAACTTGTGAATGGAAAGTGTTGCACTTGATTCTTCACGCACACATCAATTTTGCATTGAAAAGGTGAAATTTTGACTTTTGCATTATAACTTTGAAGTAGTTCGTGAATTTGATATCATGTTTTCAACCCTGAACCATAAGGCAAGCTATCTAACTAAACTTGTTTTAAGTGAGTTTGTTTGTGTGTTTTCATTAGTTTATTTTCCTTTTATTGTGTGTTTGCTCAAGGACTAATAAAGTATTAAGTTTGGAAGTGTTTGAAGAGTATGGTTCACTCATTATTTTATTGCCTTTTAAATTTGTTATTTTGATTGTCTTTGAGACTTTTAGGATGTTTTAATATGTGTTTTAATGTTGTTTTTAAGGTTAAGTGAATTGGTGTGAATGATGTAAAACATGGAGAAAAGAGTAATGTTGGTATGAATCAAGGAAAAGTAGATGTTGATTGGGTGAAACTTGATGATTGGGGGCCAAATTGAAAGAAAGAAGTGAATAATAGCGTAAAATGGTGAAATCCAAAGTTTGATGACTCAATTGTCATTTTCAATAATTGATTTGGACCATAAAACGATAATTGAAGACTACTAGAAGTCACCTTGAACACAATTAGAAGTCAAAAATGAGTAAAACATCTTCAAAATATTTTCACAAATCAATTTTCAACCATACAAGTATGTTCCGGATTTTTACCCGAAATTGAGACCCATTTTTGACATGATAAACATTTGAATTGCAAACTGATATCTGAAGCAAAGTTTTAGCCCTTTGATTTATCTTTCCAACTCTTTTTGAATCGTCTCAATTGGATGTCGAGAAAAAAAGTTATAATAAAAATACTAAAAATTGTGCGGTTCTGATTTTCTAGCTGAAAGTGGGAACCATAGCGCCACTTTAGTGGCCCCCCAATGCCACAGTTGCTGAATTTTCACAACAATGCGATGCCACAAGAGCGGCGCCGCTGGACAACCAGTGTATTTTATTTGCGTTGGACTTCTTTTCAAGCCCAATTCAACTCCAATTCCTCTTGAGACTTCAAGATGTTATAATATCATTTCTGTGGTTTATTCTCCAATTTCTTGTCGTTAGTCTATCCAAATTTTGGTAAGGTTGGTAAATTTTGGTTTTAAAGTCATTACTCAAATCAAAAATCAATTCTTAATCACCTCGAACATCTCAAATCACCACCAAGCACCAAAACTTCCACTAGTCACCTTGCTATTGTAGCCATCCCAAACCGAAAACCCAAGTGGCTCATCGTCGACTATCACCTTCGTCGGCCCCACCACAACCACCTCCTCCTAGTACACACTCCACCGTCGCCTTTTTTTTACTTTTATTACTGCCACTCTGCCACCACCTTATTTTCCCTTCCCATCGTCGCCCACCACCACTCTCTCTTTCCACCGTCGCCACCACTTTTTCAGCATATCTGATTTCAAAGTATGACCTTAATTATGTTGTTAAACTCTGGAACCTTGATGTCCCTTCTGTGTCAGCTTGAGAAAGCTAAAAAGAACTTTACTGAACATTGGA
>CAIGRB010141986.1:108594-129285 GCA_903798255.1 Fraxinus quadrangulata | reverse complement strand
CCTACTCATTCTTTTGTCTCCTTTCTAATGCACCCATGCAACCATGACAACTTGCAGAGAGAGATGGAGAGACTTTCACTTTCATTTTAGACCCAGTTTGTTTTAAATAAAAATCAGATTTTTAGTATATTATGATAAAAATTAATGAAATGTGGGGTTAAAAAATTGAAAAATTATGGAACCCACAAAATGTGTGATTGAAAATAAAGTTTAAAAAATGGGGATCATACAGGGATGTATGGTGCATGTAAATGGATGAAAACGAGATTCGTATTTGATAGATATAAATTTCTTGAACATTTGAATTTTTTAAACAAGGAAATTAAGGTGTGGGAGGACTTGGTCATAAGTACAGTTATTAAGATGATGACATTGTGCACCAAAAGAGACTCAACCTAACAAATCTCAAAGGTCTTCTTGTGATATTATTAATAAAACATTTGTTACTTGCATTGGATTTTGACTTCAGAAATTAGGCAACATAAAACCAAGTTGACAAATCTCTTATTGCAAACCCTAAGACGACTTTCAGATGTTTAAAACAAAACTAATGACTTCACAAACTATTAATGTAGCATATTCTGTCCCTATAGAGTCATTAGTTTCAACTGCCAGCCTGCAGCTCCACAGAATTAATATGCATTTTGACTCAAAAATAAGAATAAATCAAATTTCAATACGAAAGTGGTTGGAGGGGCTCCAACCGCCGAATAAAAGAGATGTAAATTGTGATTTAAATTTTCAGAGTGATTGAAAAGCTCTCGATTGGCAAACGAAGTGTAAATTATATTTTTCGATAGAAAATATAAAACATCCACAAGAGACAAAAAATAGATTTCTCATTGAAATAGAATTTAAATTTAAATCCATCGAGATGTAAATGACGTTGAAAAAGTTATTTCTTAATTTTTTTATTTTTTTTGATAGATGAAAATGTATATGATAAAAATATGTTTGTGTGTTTCTTTTTCAAAGAATGTCGATTTAAGCATGCAAATAATATTATATTACTAGGTTGATGACATTCGAGCGAGATCGACAAAGCCACGTACATGTTCATATTGCCACAAAAAAAAAAAAGGCATTAATTATTTAATTTAACATTCTATTTCCATGGTTAGTGAAAAGTCGACATCAATTTGCAACTGGGCCATGTGAAATTAAATTAAATTAAAAGTGGATTATCTGGGATTTGTGATAATTAAGCAATATGACATTATATAATCATAGTATTTGTCGATATTTTAAATATATAAAATAGCACGACAAGCAGGGTTTTAAATAATAACTACAAATGAATTTGTTTACACAAAACGATAAAAATAATTGCGTTTTAATTCTTAAAGCAAGCTCTCAAGCTTATGTAATTAGCATTAATGTCAAAATTATCAAAATTTACATGTTAAAACAAATCAAATTTACCAATATTAAACAAGCTTAGAATAGAAAATAAATATTTGAACGTGAATACATTATTGATATTTAATAAATACAAATCAACTACTCTAAGTGAATATTCACCTAACTTTTAATTTGGGTCGAAACAACCACATGGTGCAAATTTATTACTACTTCTCTAGTACGTAAAATTTATTAAGCTCTCGACGATACAAAATTACTAATATATATCTCTTAATAAAAGTAAAGATCTCTAAAAAAACGAACTCATCGAGTCGACTTCGTGTTTTATTTTAAATAATGTTTATATATTATTGCATCTAATATTATGAGAAATGATAATTTTCATACTTCTCTTGCGTGAACAATCCATTATATATTCTATACTATTAAAATTGAGCTCCAATAGATAGTTGACATTTTTGTTGCATCCAGATTGCGAGCCACTCACGAGTCGATAAAATTGGTTGCAACTTGCACACAAACGTTGAAAATTGGATAAAAAAAGAAAAATAATAATTATTGAAAAGTGCACTAAATTCCACCAAGAATATGCAATTGGCATCTACTTGACTTAGTAGACCTCGATATACGTAGCCAAGTCTTCCCTTCTCTTCTTTCATCGTGCAATGACTTGTTACGATTCGAGCTATTTTCAAGTCACCTTCTCGAGCTATTTTCAAGTCACCTTCTCTTCACGTAAGTGTCAAATATGTTTTCATAGTAAATGCTGAATTACGATAGATAGGTATGCTTGCGCTAATAACATTTCAAAATTAAAAAAAAAATATTTAAAATATCTTCGAGGTCACTCATGAATATTTTTACTACACGTTTGAGCCGCACCAAAAAAATAAGAATTCATTTTGGAATAATAGATTAATGGAGAATGTGTGATTGAAAAATGAGGAAAAATTTTGAGTTTACGGATAATATTATTTTATTGAAAAACATGTATATATATATATAATTTTTTTTTTTTTGAAAAAAAATAAAAATTGGACTCGATATTTTTAACATGACTCACTATTATAATGATTTGCCAAGTTTATGGACCTAGCTAGTGGCGGTAACAACCAACAATATAGTAGATAAAGATAATGGATGCTTATCTTGTATAGAAGAAAACAAAAACAATAATATTATTTTAAATAAAATAAAATATTTAACCAAGTTGCAAAAACTGACTTTGACTTTGCTGCTCGTAAGGTTGTGCGTGTCATGTCGGCAAAAAAATTCTTTACCACTTATTTTTATCGAGAAAATAAGTTTACGGGCCCATGAAGTACGGTTTGATGCATGAAAGTTGAGAGTTGTACCGTTAGTTTTCAGATTCAGAATGTCGACAACTTCATACAATACTATGAAAATAAGTTTATGGACCCATTAAGATGTGTGTAATACGATTTATTGAAAATTGTCCGAATAAGACAGAAATCAATTTAGTAAAAATGACGAAGTATGAGTCTAGAAGCAGGATGTGGAGTAAGACGAATTGAACAATTGAGGACATGTTTTCTATACCATTTTTAAATCGTTTTTTATTTTTAATTTTTCAAAACAATAAAAACGCTTTCTCTTCCCTATTTTTGAAAATAAGTTAAAATTTACAAAAAAAATACAAAACGACAATTTGTCCGTTTTGGGTGTTTTCAATTATAATCAGGTCAAAATTTTCAAAACGCGTTTTGAGTATTTTTAAAATAATTTTTCAAAATAGAAAAAAAGAACATATTTTTAACAATTTCAAAATGAACACTCAAAATACAAAACTCAAAATGAATTCAAAACTCATCAAAATACAAAATTGAAACACAAAGAGAATAGTCTCTAATCTTTTAGTGCGAATCGCTCATTGGATGAGCTCGTTCACACTTTAGTTAAGCAAGTCGGCTAATGCTCGCCATTGTCAGCTTAATAATAAATAAATAGGTAATAAGATAAAAGATAGTAGGGAATATCTGACGGAACTTCTCAACCAGTAGGAAGATCAGTAATGTGGCACACAGGTTTTAATGGAAATACTCTCTCTCTCTCTCTCTCTCTCTCTCGTCAACAAAAGCAACTCAACACTACCCCACTTGCACCACCATCCCATTCTACGATTTTGTTTCTTTAAAGTTTGAACTGTTTTTTTAGCCCGCCTTTACTGCTATTATTTACTAATTACTTGGGATATTTGGTGCGCACAAACAACATGGATATAGTTTCTTACATTACATGTTACAATTTCATGTCAACTTAGTGAGTTTGAAAAGTTGAAAAATTTGCAAAACCAACGTCAACTAATGAGTCGATAATCAAAAGTAAAATTATATATTTGTTAATCTAGATGATGACGTTTCTTTTTTTTCCATTAGATTGATGAATCGAGTGGTGTTGTAATAATAGCTATGGTCTAATATAGAGAATAATTCTTCAAAAAATCACATTGCCTCTCATGGCCTTTGACAACTTTTTTGTATAAGAAAAATGCAGCAATTATGAAACATTAGATATTACTGTTCACATTCTATTCACATTGCTTTTGTTACATTTGTCTTAAATAACACGTTAAACACGATTACAGAAGAAAAAGTTAAACCTTTGTATATTTATAAAGGGGTAATATTGTCCAATATTATTCATTATTCACGTCGAATTATTTTCTAAAGTTAATTACACTATTAAATATTTATATGAGTACGATGTCTTTTCAGTACTTTTATTTTGTTGACGGACATATGTGATATTTGGGAGACTATTCTTTACACGAGAATTCATGACAGAACAGAATTAGGGTTTATTAATCGAGACCTATATGTCGTCGGTGTTCAAATGTAAAAAATAATTGGATTTTTGAAAAATTTCATTGAGAATATGTGTAACTATGTTGTGATGAAATATAATGGCAAGGCTTTACTAGTTCCCCATACAAATGGTTTTCTTTAATTGTCAAGATTCCTTATTAAATTTAGGGTAAATTGCAATTTTTCTCCCCCAACCTTTTTTAAAAGTTTGTAATTTCAACCCTACCTTTGATTTTTGGGACCAAATATCTCTAACCTTCTAGAAATTAGAAGATGTCGTCACTAATGATAGAATGTGTTAGATTTTGCCGTTAAATGATTCCACTCGGCATCGTTGGATTACTAAAGCCAACTTTCGTCCCTACTTAATGGATGAATCTTACAATTAAACTCTCTTCCGTTTTTGTACTTAAAGGTCAATCTCCATCTACAAGATGCTAGAGGGTAGGGTTACTTCCTTCCCACTCGTCCTTTCTTGTGTGTCGGAGATATAAAGTTACATTTTGCCATTAAACATTTCATGCGAGCTACACGTGATCTCTAAGTTAAGGACAAAATTGTCAAGCCACTTATAGGCTTATTTGTTAACTTTAAGTAAAATAGAAAAACAAATTAAAAAAAAAAAAAAGTAGTCATCTTTTTCCCCAAACCCAATTCCTATCACCACCGTCGTCCACCTCCATAAAGTAGGATCTATCTCTCACTAGAAAAACAATTATATTTTTTCCTTTCACTCTCTAAAAGAACTTGCTTTTTTAGTATCATGCTTAATAAGGAATCAAAATCCACTTTGAAAAGTTCTACTAATAAAAACTTTATTAATAGAAGCTCTATTCTCAACTGTCCCAACAGACCCCCTGAAAAAAAAATATATATTGTTAAAGTAAATTAAGACCATTTAATATTTGCAAAAAAAAAAAAAAAAGGTCTGTATTTAATTATGGTTTGATTATTTACTATCTAAAAATTTTCAAAAGAAATTAAAAATTACAATATTTCATATCTATCATTTTACTAGTCACATGAATAGTTGTATTAAAGGTCACAACATTCGTCAAATCATTACCCATATTTCTCTATACTCGTCTCAACTAAAATTAAGAGAGAAACAACGACAAACATATCGCACAGAATACATATTTATCGTCGCAATACTGTGTAATTGAGTGCATCATACCAAATAAGTTCTGAACAGTAAGATTACATATATAAAAGCAATTTAAAAATCAATATTAAAATCAAATGAATCTTAATAAATAGGTTACTTCTTCCTAATCTCTTAAACGCCTCCCCTCATTTGTAAATCTATCAAAATCAAAAGAAAATGAACGTTCTCCAATTGTTCGTCATGTGCCCAAATACGGACAAATTTTTGTCTTGACAGGCGCGTTGCATTCTTAGTCAAGTTACGTACTAAACTATATTATCTTTTATTAAAGGACCTGTAAAAATATTCGAATAATATCAAAATGAAAGATTCCATGATGCTGTTTTCATCATCAAACGTGCGACATTAAATATTTAATTCACGATATCGCATTTTTGGTTTGGTGAGCTTGACGTGGCATTCCCATCTTCAAATCATTTTCACAAATGAACCTCGGGAGTTGGAAAGTGCGCTTTTGTAATACAAATCCATCATTTAGTTTTCACGTTATCTTCCACAAATTGTGGTAGTGCAAAAGTTTTAGATAAGGATAAATGCATATATTTACTTTTTCTTGACACGAACTAGGCACTATTCGAGGTGGAATTTGATGATGGCATATGAATTACGAAACTAATATTCTCACTATCAGAGTATTTGTAACGTTATGGTATCGATATAATTCTGATGGTACGTCAAACGTCAATAAAAAATGGAGAGTTATGTATGTGAGAAAATGAGGTATTTGATTAAGTTTCGATCATAAATAACTACGACACAAAAAGAAATAGGATGTGACGATTACAACAATGACAGTGGCTATTATGATGAAAAGAAGAAATTGACCATTTTGATGAGTAGAGAAGCATAAACTAAAGCCTAAATCATATACATGAATGTATATTAGAAGTTAATTAGAGAATAGAAGAATTAGGGAATAATCCTCATGTTAAATGAGATTCTTGACTATGACACCTACAACAGAATCTTCAGTTTGTGATCAAGTGGTGCCTAGAAGATAATTTAGAATAATGGCATTGATTATCCTAAGCATATATATCTGTGAAAGAGACCCTACCACAAAATGGGATTATGGATTGTTGATCCCATAAGTGGAAAGGATATCCCAACAAAAATTTCAACAATTTTATGCCATTCTAAATTTTGTTTTGATCGTGTTCACACCCACTTAGCCATCTTCGTGGCTTTTCTAGACCTATCGACTTAATATCACATCGAATTATTCTCAAAATATCAAGTTTATCTTAAAAACGATCATTCACAATATCAACAAGTGTTGTGGAACTAGAAGTTTCTAGATGGAGCATTAGAATGTTGCTATTAAGTTACTCATTTAACTACATCATCTTGGGGGCAGAGAAGGAAGTTTGAATTTAACTTCTCACACAAGACTTATTTAGAGAATATTGAAATTATATTATATTAGGAGTGCAACTATATTAACTTATTTGATCTTTTAGAGCTCAACCCATTTAGTAGCATCGAACTCGTCCGGCCACCATCAAGAAAAAAAAGGCCGAGAAAGGAAAGCCTATCGGATAACTTTTCATCGTCGTTGAAGTCTGACACTAACGATAATTTCTTTTAATTTCTTCAACAGAGTAAATACAAGAACTCATTTTCTTTAAAATAAGAAATTTATCTAACAAGTTGATATGGTATTTGTAGATTTATAAATTTAAAATTATTCCATTTTCAGTCATTTTTAATTTATTTAGTTTTCACAGAATTACCTCACTTCACGTGACAAACCAAACAATTCACGTGCTCTCCCTCCTGTGAGGAGATTGGAATTAGTGAAAGAACCAGATTTTCCGTATAAACTAATAGAGGCAACCACCGTACGATCCGCAGATTTTTGCAAGCAATTCACATGAAATGATTTTGATACCATTACTATCAATTATCAGCTACCACACCAATAATGTGAACTCAATATTAATTTAAAAAATATTTTATTACATTGTCTATAATTATCCAATTTTCCTTCATCTTATTAGATTTCCTGTTGTTTTCAACATAATTATTAAATATACTTTTTCTATTCATAAAACTTTCACGACTATTAAGAACGATAATTTCATCGTTGTTTACCTCAAAATATGAAAATTACTCCTTAAAGTCAACCGTAGTTTTTCCTCTGAATTATGCCCTTTTGGGGATTTGGAATGTGCTTTGGAAGCCAAACTTTATAGTAAAGAGAAAGAGAGTGTAGTTTTGACATTCTTCTGGTCGAAAAATATTTCTAGATAGGGAATATTGTTTCAATCTTCGAGAGGTCCGATCCTTGATGTGCTTTCAATTTGAAAGTTTTTTGGAGTGGAAGTTTGGATATAAGTTTTCCATCATCAATTTCTTCTTTTATTGTGCAATGGCCTTATTGTTTTAGGGGCATTTTGATCATTTTCATTATTTTATTGAGTCACGATAAAGCCTCATTTCTCAAGTTTGTTGAAATTTGTGCTTTGTGACACTTGTCCAATAATTTATTGTTTGCACGCATGAGTTTAATCACTGAAACCAAAGTTTATTTTATCAGTTTGCACTAGCGTTTCTATCCATGTCGGAGGCCATCCGAGGCCTGTACATTTCCTATTGGATCGAGTTCAGCAGTCCACTTGGTGTGTTTCTTTATCATTTCAGTTTCAAGTCTTCTTGGATCGTTCGTTAGTCATGTTGCTGTCCGTGGCTTCCAGCTATACTCTAGCCAAGTGTTAGCATTCTGTACATTTAGAATGAAAATTTGGACGGTTGAAGGACACTCGGCAAAATTTATAGCATTACACAGTATATTTGAGCTGCAATTATTGACCAAATTTTATGAAATTGCTTATGTATCCTTTTGACATTTAATTCATTCTATTTGAATGAAGGGCATTTGTGATAATTTAGCAAACATAGAGTCAAAAATTGCGGCCGAAGGAGGAGATCCACATTTCCAAACAGTCCAAAATTTCATTAAATTTTTGTGAAAATCGCCTCCAAACATGTGCTTAGTTGTTTAATGGAGCCTCGAAGGTGAAACGCAAATGTCCAAAAACACAGAGACATGATATGGGCAATCTATAGGGATGTGGAATTCAGATGGATCATAATTGTTTCAGTACGAAATATTCATAATTACAAACACTAATTTGTCATATGTGATTTGGTCCTAACTAAAAAGATTGACTTATTCGTATTTGTCATTAAAATTTTGGAGTTACGCTATTCGTACGAATCGGGGTGATACTTGATATTTTATCAATTATTTTGTCATGTCTCTATGTACAAATAGCATTATTGAAAATTTTGAAGCTTTACTCATCGTACTGCATATTTGGAACGAAAGCTCTTTCCTATTCTACATAATCGACAACGGCAAATTAATTGTATTTTTTTATAATGAGGATATTAGTAAATAAATTATACTTGAAATTTGAGTGCTCAAAATCTCAAATAATTATTCTTTAGATGGGACTGAAATTAAAAATATACGAACCCGGCCACAGCCAACACTGAAAGGGGCAAAAATGTATTCTGCTTTTTTTTATTACAACTTGGGGGTGTGGGGCCCTTTCCGTACAGACCATCATATTCTATTAATTGATAAATAGTAGATTTAGAATAAAGATAATTGATATTAATTAAGGTACAGTAGTCCACAGAAAATGTTTGCTTTTCATATTAGAAAACAGAAGGCTGGAGAATGAAATACCCTTATCCAAATTTCTTGAGAATAATTTTTCTTTTTATTATTTTAAACGAACAACGTAATAAACTACACGACATTTTAATTATTGTTAATTTGATTGGGCACACGAGACTAGAAATAAGTCGAACATTCGTTACTTGATAAATAAAAAAATGAAAATCTGGAGAATTGAAGAAAACGAAGTCTTACGATGTTTTATCAATGTTTCAAATTGATCCGTTGCTGATAGACTATTATGTGTTTCTCAAACAACATGTAAATCTATATGTATTTTTCCTCTTAGCCGATAAAGACAAGAAATATGGAGAGGGGAATCAAATCATGGCAGCCGACAGCTAAAAAAAATTATGGGAAAATTCTTGTTGGATGAGCCTTGTCTTCAACTCTATCCATCCCTAATAAACACTGGCCCATCTTTCCCCCATCCTAGACTAGTGGAACCACCCTTACCCCGTGTCAATATATAAATTTTCTTTATCATATTGATGCTGATACTTCATCAGAATCTCCTCTATTATTTTTTGTTGCTGCCTGCTTTTATTACACCAATAGTAATCCCCCTATTCACACCCTCCAACACGTACACACAAACAGATATATACATATACACAGAGAGAGAGAGAGAGAGAGAGAGACCATGCTGAGGATCAGCAGTATCAGGAAGAGGAAAGGGGGGATGAACTTACTAAAACACGGTCCCGTCATGTGAATCCCATCAACTTGCTCTTTATCTATGCTGCCCTGCCCCCACCTAACATACACAGCCCACAACACACATACTTTCTAGAGTTAAAACCTACCCTTTAGTATCTTAAAAAAAAAACTCGAAATATTATCTATTTTAAAAAATCAAATTTTAAAATTATATTTCAAATGACTCTTTAAATTAATATTTTAATTTGAAGAGTCGTTAATTTAGAGAGTGATTTTAACTCTCCAAATTCACTCTATATAATTAATTGTATTCAAAGTGTTTTAATTTTCAACGTAAAAAAAATAAAATAATTTAAAGAAAAATTAATTAAATTAAAAGATAAAGAAATAATAAATATTTATTGAGAGGATTAAAATTAATATTAAATATAAAGAGTTTGTTCGAATATTTCAAAATTTTTACTTTTTAAATTTCTGATGCCCTCCTAAGATAAAATATATTTTTTAAAAATAGATTGTTACCCCGAGTCCACCACCCCACCCCAACCCCATGAATCTTCCTAGTTCCTTACCATCTATGGGGTTGACCCA
The DNA here is from genome assembly GCA_903798255.1 of Fraxinus quadrangulata. Taxonomy (NCBI): domain Eukaryota; kingdom Viridiplantae; phylum Streptophyta; class Magnoliopsida; order Lamiales; family Oleaceae; genus Fraxinus; species Fraxinus quadrangulata. The sequence continues at coordinate 118,991 of CAIGRB010141986.1, read as the reverse complement.
ACTCACCCACATCTTAATATCTCCTTTAAAATCTGTACAAATTGTATGTAAACAATTATAATATTTCATGCATAATTTTGGGACACCTCCTATATATAATTATCCCTCTTCCCCTTAATTCATTTCATAATTCACACTGCTCTCCTTTTCTTCTTCTCTTTCTTCTACTCTTTACCTTTATTTCCAAGAAATCTCTCGAAATCTTTTAACGCAAAATGGATACAAGTTGCATAGATGAAAGCACAACCAGTGATTCTACATCCATGACACCGATCTCCGTCGCCTCGACGTTGCCGGTGATTAAGTCTCCGGAGAGTCTCTGCCGTGTCGGAAGTGGCACGAGTGCGATTATAGATGCAGAGGTCGGTGTTGAAGCTGAGTCAAGGAAGCTCCCTTCTTCGAGATTCAAAGGTGTAGTCCCTCAGCCTAATGGCAGGTGGGGTGCACAAATCTATGAAAAGCACCAAAGGGTTTGGTTAGGCACTTTCAATGAAGAAGAAGAGGCAGCCCGGGCGTACGATATCGCAGCCCAAAGGTTTCGAGGCCGAGATGCAGTCACAAACTTCAAATCGTTGTCTGAAAGTGAAGAAGATGATGTTGAAACAGCCTTCTTGAATTCTCATTCTAAGGCTGAGATTGTCGACATGTTAAGGAAACATACATACAACGATGAACTCGAACAAAGCAGGAAGAACTATGGCTTGCTCGATGGCAGTGGCAGAAGGGTCATGATTAAAGACGGCGTTTTCAGCTCATTTGGTGGCGGCGATAGGGCGGCCAAAGCCCGAGAACAGCTCTTTGAGAAGGCGGTGACTCCTAGCGACGTGGGGAAGCTCAACCGCTTGGTTATTCCAAAACAACACGCAGAAAAAAACTTCCCTTTACAAAGTGGGAACAATTCCAAAGGGATGCTTCTAAATTTCGAAGATATGGGTGGAAAAGTATGGAGATTTCGATATTCTTATTGGAACAGTAGCCAAAGCTACGTCTTGACAAAAGGCTGGAGTAGATTTGTCAAGGAAAAGAACTTGAAAGCCGGAGACATTGTGAGCTTTCAACGATCAACCGGTCCGGATAATCAACTCTACATCGACTGGAAACCGAGGAATGGATCGAACATTGCCCAGCCTATTCCGATGGTAAGACTGTTTGGAGTGAACATATTCGAGGTACCAAGTAATGAAAGTTGCAGTAGTGGAAAAAGGATGAGAGAAATGGAGCTTTTGGCATTAGAATGTAGCAAGAAACAAAGGGTTATTGATGCTTTGTAACATTGTGTATTCTAATTTGTTTTTTGCTTATGGGTTTGGAGCGGTGCAGATGTTTTTGTTGGAAGGAGAAATGTTGTTGCAAGTTGCAAAAGTTAAATTGTATAAAGATAAAAAGGCTGGAGCTGGAACTGATTAGGTGGGAGAAATATGGAAATACAAAACTTGTCAATTTGTTCTTTCAAAGTTAATGCGAACTCTGATTTTCATATATTTTCTGACATACTCTATGACTATTTCTATGTTCTTATACTTTAGGCATGAAGAGAAACTTTAATTGAGATAAATAGAATATTATTACGAATAAGTATTTTTCCTTTTCTATCGTCTCGTCTAAAAATTTAAACAGGCAATATTAATGATATACAAGATACATAAAACTTTAATGAATGATATATAAAGCATGATTCGAGCTCAAGAAACTTAGTTTCTGTCGTCACTCTAAAGTTCTTTAAGCTTATTGCTCTAAAGATCAAGATAAAGCCCTCTCCTGTAGTATATTTATTTTTAATATTTATAAAATATGTGAAACTTACGTAATTGAGTGGTGAGAGATCTTTAACCATTTCATCTAAAATTTAAAACTTTAGTAGAGAGAAGAATATTTTATCATAATAGAACTTAATGGTGACAAATTTATTATTTTTGGATTCCATATCCTAGATATTTTCCCCACCCTGTATTTCACAATAGTAGTAGAGCAAGACAATATTTAACTTCTGATAGAATCGCGTAACTACCATTACGCAATCAAATTAATTAGTTCTTAAATAAAATTTATTAAGTTCATTAATTAATCTTAAATAACAATTAATAAATGGAATCTAGGGCATGTTCTCTTTGCTGTTATAATGCCATTTTCAATTTTCGATTTCGAAAATACTGAAAACGCGTTTATTTACTTATTTTCTTAAACGAATTTTCAAAAACGAGTTTAAGATTTGCAAAGAAAATGGAAAACGCTAAAAAGTCGTTTTGGTTGTTTTCAGTTAAGATCAAGCCAAAACTTCAAAATGTGGAATTGCCAATAGTGGGATTAGCTTAATTGGGGGAGTCATGGATTTTCTGAAAGTCACGAGTTCGATTTTGTTTCACCGCAAATTCAATTCAAAGAAATTTTCTTTTTATATGCATAGTACGACTTCTCTCCGCGCAGCACCCGGAGAGACCTCGGAGAGCAGTCTCCGCGCACTGCTACAAGGCGGATACGTTGATCTAGTAAACTTGTATTTCACTCTATATGAACCACATATACAAGTATTATGAGAAGAAAATATCTAGATTTCTATTAACAATTCCACACACTCAGTTGAATGCAGGGTAGCTCTTGAAATATGTTGAGGCGTGCTTCATTTCAAAATACCGAGGTTATAAAAAAAGATTCTAAAATTTTTAAAGTAAATGCATTTTTCATTTTTTTTTTTTGAGAAACAGTTTTCTATATAGACAAAAATAACGTATTTTCAGCAATTTCAAAACAGACACTCAAAACACAAAATTGAAAATAAATTCAAAACTCAAAACTAAAAATTGAAACACGAAGAGAACAGTCCCTAAGTATTTTATCCTAGACCGAAGGAGCATCTTGACTATTCTAAATTTTGCCAAGTTAATGTCAACTTTTTTAATTAATGCGGATTCCTCCCAAACCATGCAAATACAATTACAGTCAAAGAAATCATAATTAATTCATATAAATAATATTATTTTTAGTATGTTCAAATCATAATCATAATCATGCGTTAATGAACTAGCAATTTGACATTTTTTTAAAAAATTTACAAATTGAAAATGAATTATATCTCTGACTTGAAGTTATAGTGAAAGAAAATGTCAACATATTACACGATATTTGGAGTGATCATCAAGCACAAGTCCAATCTTTATTTAAATTTATGTATTTCTTGGAAATCTCGGAGTTTTCACCCCCATTTTCTTGTCATATCCTCAATTCCCCATGTAGGAATTGTCAAATATTTATTTCTAATTTCTTGAATTGGTGGTGGACTTAAATCACCTTTGCTAATAGACTTGTTTACTCTAATGATATGTGCACAATCAATATTTTAAATGGTTTATCGATTTTATTTATTTTTAATATTTATAAAATATGTGAAACTTACATAATTGAGTGGCGGTAAATAGTGAAAGATCTAAACCATTTCATCTGAAATTTAAAACTTTAGAAGAGAGAGAGAGAGAATATTTTATCATAATAGAACTTAATGGTGACAAATTATTATTTTTGGATTCCATATCCTAGATCTTTTGCCCCCCTGTATTTCACAATAGTAGTAGAGCAAGACAATATTTAACTTCTGATAGAATCGCGTAACTACATAGCGCAATCAAATTAATTAGTTCTTAATCAAAATTTATTACGTTAGTTAATATTATATAACAATTAATAAATACAATCTGAGGGTCTGTTCTCTAGTTTTCAGGTCATTTTCAATTTTCAGTTTTTGAAAACATTTTTACCTACCTATTTTTAGGAACGAATTTCCAAAAACGAGTTTAAAACTTATAAAGAAAATGGAAAACATCAAATAGCCATTTTTGTTGTTTTCAGTTAAAACCAAATAAAAACTTCAAAACGAGAAAAACGGTCAGATTTTGCCAATAGTGGGATAACTTAGTTGGGAGAGTCACGAATTTTCTAAAGGTTACGAGTTCGAGTTCGATTCCGTTTCACTGCAAATTCAATACAATTGAATTTTCTTTTTATATGCGCAGTACGACTTCTCACCGTGCAACACTCGAAGAGATAGCGAAGATCAGTCTCCGCGCACTGTCACAAGGTTGATGTTGGCATCAGCCATTTTGATCCAGTAAACTTGTGTTTCATTCTATATGAACCACATATACAACTATTATGAGAAGAAAATGTCTAGATTTCTATTAACAATCTCATACACTCAGTTGAATGCAGGGTAGCTCTTGAAATATGTTGAGGCATGTTTCATTTCCGGGATACTGAGATTATAAAAAAAGATTCTAAAAATTTCAAAGTAAAAGCGTTTTTCAATTTTCTGTTTTGAGAAACAATTTTTCAAAATGACAAAAAAAAAAAAAAAGTATTTTTAGCAATTTTAAAACGGACACTCAAAATACAAAATTGAAAATGAATTCAAAACTTAAAAATAAAAACTGAAATACGAAGAGTACATCCCCAAAATATTTTATCCTAGAATGAAGTGCATCTTGACTATTCTAAATTTTGCCAAATTAATGTCAACTTTTTTAATTAACTTGGATTCGTCCCAAACCATGCAAATACACAGTCAAAGAAATCATAATTAATTCATATAAATAATATTATTTTTAGTATGTTCAAATCACAATCACAATCATATATGTTAATGAAGTAGCAATTTGACATTTTTTTTAAAAAAAATTTAAAAATTGGAAATGAATTATACCTATGACTTGAAGTTATAATGAAAGAAAATGTCAACAGATTACACGATATTTGGAGTGATTTTCAAGCACAAGTCGAATTTTATTTAAATTTCTGTATTTCTTGGGGAATTTCCAAGCTTTCACCCCATGTTCTTGTCATGTATTTGATCCTCATGTAAGAATTGTCAAATTTTTATTTCTAATTTCTTGAATTTGTGGAGGAATTAATCACCTTTGGTAATAGACTTGTTTACTCTAATGATACGTGCACAATCAATATTTTAAATGGTTTATCGATTTTAAAAAATAAAAAAGAAACCTAAATCTAATGTATTGTGGCGATGAATCATGCCTACTACATGTATAGAGCTATTCTTATGAAATAAATGGTGACGTAAATTGGATAGTACTAAATGTACTAAACAAAAAATAAAATAAAATACTATCGTATCTTGTCTAGTATTGCGTAGTAAGCATGCCTTTTAAATTAATTTAAAAAGATGGATGGACACAATATGCTCCAAAAGAAACGGAAATATTATCTATTACTATATATCAAACGTACGTTTAAAATATTATAAGAAATCACAACCTTAACGAAGTAAGCAACAATATCTCACACCAAAATATTCGTTGAACAAAAATTCAACTCAAAATATTTAACACTAGCTTTCACCAAAAGAATTATGATCATAACTTAAAATATTCTTATTTGAATACAACCGAAACTAAGTTGTACCTAGAATTGTTGGACACGTGAAAAAGGGAATCCTATTCTTATTTGATACTTGTTTAATTTGGTTCTATCTTCACTTCCATGTTTAAAGCAGCGTGACATATTCTTAAGGACGATACATAGTTCCTCATCTTACATAATTACTTATTCTTCGACTAATTTTAGACAGACAAAAACCAAAGTAATTGTTCTTTAACTCTGCTTGTTTCTTTTGTTATTTGGATAATTGGGAAAATATAGACAATTATTTGATTCATTAAGTAGAACCATTGCATTTGTCTTTTCCAATTCCTCGTTACATATTGTGCGTGCATGTAACTAAACTATTCTTCAAGAAATGAACCGTAAAAGCTTAAGCTACCAAATAAAATGTTGTATGCTTGTGAAACCATATTCTTTGCAGATTAAGAATGTCATGGCAAGATGGGTTCCCACATCACCAAACATCCAATTTTTCAAAGATATATGTGTATCATTTGTGAATATGCGTTTGATCAATCTTACAAGCTCAAAAATAAGTTAATATTTAAAGTAATTTGGGACATTAATGCGGATAATATTAAATTTGTTACGAAATTATATAGAGTTCAATCGTAACATTGAATATTTAATTTCTTGCTATTTAAAGATTTGACAGTTGAAACGAGTGAAACCATCAGGATTAGAATATTCAAACTTGTAGGCAGTGGCAGGATGCAAGATGTTGAATCAGCTAGTGGATTGTACTAAATTTAAGTAGAAGATGTTTGGACGTGATTAAAAACAGCTTTTTAGATTCTTTTTTGATAGTGTCGTATTCTCTAGATTTGCTAAGATTATTTCCTCCCTAACTTGATTGCATTTTTTTTTTTTTTTTTTATATACACCAAGTTTATCACATGTTGAACTATTAGTCTATTACAAAGTTTAAATTTTCAATTTTCATCAACAAATTTATTATTTATCACACAAATTCCCCAATTTATCATTGTCATTTATCACAAATCAGATTCACGGTCCACATATATCAAATATTCCCAAATTTACAAATTCCCAAATTTCATAATCATCAACCTCAGGATTCGACAACAAAATCCTCAATATTATTAAATTCTCGAATTCACAAAATCTTGACAATTAGGAACGGATCCAGGACGTGATTACAAACTAGACTAATATGTAAAAAAAAAAATTACACATCAATTTTTTTTTTTACATAATTTTTTTTCTACCTAAAAAAATTCAGTGGGCTAGTTACAGCCCTGCCCAGTAACCACCCCCACCCATCCGTCCCTGGTTACGATCACTTGTAACTCAAAAAGTAAATGTCGAGATAAGCAGCTAATTACACAAGTTCCATTATTCTTCAGTAAATTCTGTCTGAAACTACAGATGGTATATAGAAATACTGTCGAGATAAGCAGCTAATAGCTGTTTTTAAAACAGTCAAACCCCTTTTATTAAAGAAAATGTTTGTGAATTCTCATGATAAAACAGATAATGGGCTAGAAATGTAGTTTGGCCCAGCGAGATTTTTCACACACCAAGGTCCGAATCCAAGTCCTATTTGGATAAAAATCAACTCGGACCAAATGGTCCAATTTTTTGTTTTATGAAGTACTCATTTATTTGTTGCACACTTCGACTCAAGGTTGGGTACTTATAGAAATTGCTAGCTTTCCTAAGAAAAAGAAATGAACGAAGAAAATATATTATCATCTTCAATCCGTTTCACTAAAATGGTGCAACTTTCATACCATCTTATTCAGTCATCTCCAATTCATTACACAAAATGTCACAAAAAAATTATTCACTTTCTTTTTTATTTTTTAATTCTCAACAACTAATTTATTTCAAAAAAAATATTTAACTGCATATTATATTCCTACTGAAAAAATATTACGCTTAATATCATAATTTAAAAAATATATTACATTTAGCATCACAATATTAAAAAGATGACGTCAATTATAAAAACTTTCAGCTACAAATATATATATAGAAATTAAAATTTTTGTGGTATAAATAATTTGAAGTCCGATTGAAGCATCATTTCTATACCAAATTGACGTTTTACTTCATTTTTTAAGTTGGATTGGAGATGCACTAAAACTGAAATATATTGTGCAATTTCTTAACTTGCTCAATTTATGTTTAGATAAGTTATCGTGTGATAATTTCTTAACTTGCTCAGGCGAAAGATTAAGTTTCTTCTCGAAGGAATTAAAAAATAGTTGCAACGTCGATGTTTGGTGTCAAGAAACTAAAATAACATGTTATATTGAATAAATCAGTTATTCATAATTCTTGAAGTCGAATGAAAAGACATTCAAAAGCACAATAAAAATTGGAGCACAATAAAAGACATACCTTCTTAGATAGCTTTTCCGATAGTCAATGAACATGCGAGTAATACTCTTCAGGTCTCCAATATAATTCTAGTATTTATCAATAAAGTAGGTATTATCCCCAATTTTCACGTTAGTTCTCTCTCGCGCCAAAAAGCCCAATATGTAAAACTAATGGGCCCAGCCCAGTTAACCTCAAAAATTCTTTTCATTATCCCCTCTCTTTCGAACCAAGCAACGCTCGCTCTCTCTCTCACACACACACACACACACACACACACACAGTGGAAAATGGCTTGTGCAACAGCAGCGGTATCTTTGCAATTCTCATCTTCACTTATCAATAATGAAGCCAAGCTATCTTCTTCCTATGCTCCTCTCATGGGAACCCCACTTACTTCACACCACTCCTTTTCTCTCTCCAGTACGTGAATTTTTTGTATGTTCATTTGTTTGTAGTATATATGCATGTGTGTCTTGTGTCTTAATTTTTCCTACCATGATTTCATTTGAACTAATTATGGGTTTGATTGTTCATGGAAAATCTTGGCTCAGAGCCTTTTTTACTTCATTTTCTTATAGATTTTGGGCTCATAAGTAATAAGTTATTCTTGTATTCGATTCTATTATATACTTTGTTCATACTTATAATTGCCCACCTAAAATTAGAGTTCTTAACACCTTGGTTTTTCCCTGCTTATCAAAGTGAGTTTTGGTCCACGTGCTTTGGTTGCTTAGCTTCTTGGAATTGAATGGGTTAATTTTCTTGTAAATATCTTGAAAAATTAGATAAAGGATCAAACTTTACAAGGCAGCTTGTCATTTATGCGAAAAGGGTATCAGGTTTGGAGGAGGCCATCAGAATCAGAAGGTACCGTCTGCTTATAAAGGCCTTTACTTTAGTAGCATTTAGTTTATTCCTGAATTTAATTATTAGTTGTTTTGGATTCTTAATGTAGCTAAATACAGATGGGTTTTCCAGTGATACTTGTCTGAAAATTATGTTAATTTATAGCAGATGAGAAGCAAGTCTTGGGCTGTGAGTGTGATTATTGATAGTTTTGAAGAAGAAGTATTTTAGAATGGTCTTTTCATGTTGCTAAATTGCACAACCATGTTGGATCGATTTAAAATGAATTGTTGCTTAAGTTTCTGAAAATTACATTAATGAATATCCCTGAAGAATTTGTTCCTTTTGAATGATATTGAATGGTGCTACCATCTCCTTTAACCCTTTTGATTTCTTAATTTTCTGGTTATCATAATTTTATTTTGTTTTCTTGTAATATCGACTCAACAGTAAACCGATGCTCATACTTTTACTTTCAAATGTCTGAATGCATAGCAATGTAAGATTTCAGAATTCTGGAATTTTTTGTGCTATTAGTTGCGTTAAGTGTAATTGTTATATCGTATAATGACTGTCGCCACTAATAAACGTTGGATGGATATACTGTATATGATAGGTTGATTATCATTGCTAGCTGCATTGCTTGTGTTTACACTATTTATTGTCCTGAACATTGAGGTGATTCTAGTTTCTTTATTGAATTCTTTTAATTTACCATTGTCTATTGACACAGGGAACGCGAGCTTCGAACTTCAACAACATCTAGAAGAAAGCCTCCCTTGAGACGTGGAAAGGTATCACAGCAGCTTCCTGTGCCTGATCATATACCACAACCTCCTTATGTAAGCTCAAAGTTATTGCCAGAAATCTCAAGTGAACATCAAATTCATGATTCTGAAGGAATCGCCCGCATGAGGGCTGCTTGCGAGCTTGCTGCTCGGGTGGTAGACTATGCTGGAACACTTGTTAGGGTGAGAATTTATGGTACTTTTTTATATTTTATGGCAAGGACTTGATGCTCCAGTGGCATGCCAATACCTTTATTGTTATTGCTCTTCAATCTAATCATTATAATTTATATTCATCAATCATCAGTTTCACGTTGTTGCCATGGATAGTTCATTTTATCTTATACCTATTAACAGCAAATTTATATTTGAGTGAACAATTTTTCATGTAGACCTGCTGACTAAGCCTGTATTTGCCTGTCGAGAAAAGAGACTGCTTTGAGTGAATGTATTATCTTAAAGCAGTTCAAAATTCTGTTCTGCTTCTTATACATTGGCCAACTCTTTTGGTATATCATAAGCATGAAATCTTTGGCAAACACTTGTTTTTAACTTCGATGGAAACATTGAATTTTAATCAAGCAAGATTTGAGCATTTAGTTACTAATCTCCATATGATTAAAATTCTAATTATTACTGCAACAAGTGCTGTGTTATATGAGATCTAAAATTGGAATATTAAGAAACTGCCTCTACATAAAGAGTGGCAATGAAATGACAATCTTCAGAATGATTTGCAATAAACCAAGAAGGAAAGAGTAATACATGAAAATATTCACGTGTTAGCTAAAGATGCATTGTTGAAAATAAATTGTGTGAGAAGTTTTAGGCGACTCCACCAAGGTTGTTAGATCTACCCATTAGGAAAAGTAATGTGACTAATGTATCATTGGCAAACCTAGTGGAAGAGGTTGACCTCAAGTCGCATGAAATGAGACAATTAGAAAGTATTAGGTTGCTTGGTTTGCAATTTTCTTCTCCTTTGAGAAATTAGTTTCAGCCTTTCAGGCGAGTGGGATTTGGTGG
>CAIGRB010141986.1:81849-108568 GCA_903798255.1 Fraxinus quadrangulata | reverse complement strand
AGGCTTGAAGAAATATTTATCCATTTTATACACACAAGACTGGGAACTTTTGCGGCACTAGATGTCCCAAGAAATCAATTCCAACCCCCTCCTGTTGTTCTCTCTATTAATACAATTCCAGCCATCTTATCCGTCATTGCACATTTCCTAGGTCTAAAACTAAGCGAGGGAAGAGAAGAATTATTTTTTGAGAAATTAATTAAGGGAAAATGGGCACTTTATTGCAATAACCACGTGGATCCATTTCTCAACTGATACTGGAGATTTGGTGTCACACCCCCAAATTTTATATGCTTATAATTGAGAAATTCATGGAGAAATCTCATACATATGCTTATTGCTCTACTTGTACTTGGATTGTGGGGGAAAATTTCCCCTTTTTTTCCACAATGTATAATTATTTGCGCAGCTTCTATATTCAAATCATGAGATTGTATTCATAATACAACAAAAAAATCATGTCTCCTGGAGGGCTCTTCTGCATTTATACCACCATCTAAGTCCCTTGGAGGCTGGGGTCCAACCTGTAGAACCATATAACATGAGCTACATGATATAGGCTGAACAAGTAAAGATTATGCATACTAGTGAATGAAATCGAAAATCATGTGTTTCTCAAAAATATCATCATGCTGAAAAATCATCATCCTCGTGCTCATTCTTTTTGCAAATATTGTGCCCAATTATGATTACGAAAATCATATATTCAGCTCATTTCCCTATTGCTATCATCATCACGTACACACTATAAACTAGAATTTGGTGTCAATCATCTCATTACGTCAAAACACCAAATCATGATCCTCTGTTCATCCCAAAGAATCATGCTGCTCGTCAATCATAGCACGTCGTTATATGTGGTAGCAAAAGGTAAAAACATTCTCTCATTAAGATTCAGTTTGCATTTCTTTATTAAGAAATACACAATCATCATCAGAAATTATTCCACGCTTGGGTTTTCATTTCACTATAAAACACGCACCATAAAAGTAGGTATCGAGTGGTTATATATATGAAGAAACAGTAGAGATGGAGATAGACAGTATATTTGTTTCGTATCATAGGTGTCAAAATCTCATCATTGTAAAATATGTATGAACTTATTTTATTCATTTCTCATCATAATGTAAATAGGTCTGTACCTCAAAATTCTTAAATTGTTAAACATTTCTCATTCATTTTTTGGTTAAATTTACATATAAAAACCTTAAAGCATATTGTCAGGGCCAATATCCCCAAGGCATATGGCTGAACACCAACCATGAAGGCATGCATACTTTTGTCTATGGTATAAATACTATGTGATTAGATGGCCAAATAATTGATATTCTCCATGGTATTACTACTTGTTTCTGCACTGGTGCTAATTTCTTCTTTCCTCCCTTTACTTGTGGGATTATGCTTCCATCTTGTACCTTGTAAAAATTTAATTGATTTTTGATAATTGAATGCCAATATTTCTACTTATCTGTGAATTAAAGCAACGTCATTTTTCTTTCCCTCAAAATTTTACAAAAAAATCTGTGCCGTGTCAAATATTATTTATTTGCTATTTGATAACTTGTTACATGGAATTTTGCTTACCCACTTTTCACTCTCATCTCAGCCATCAATTACGACGAATGAAATCGATATAGCTGTGCACCAAATGATCGTAGATGCTGGTGCTTATCCGTCGCCTCTAGGCTATGGGGGTTTTCCAAAAAGTGTTTGCACATCAGTTAATGAGTGTATGTGCCATGGGATACCGGATTCTCGCCAACTACAGGTCTCGTATGTTGTATCATTGGCAATCTCTGCTGAGTCCAATTAACTGCCTGCATTTTAATATGATCGTTTGGCATGCAGGATGGCGATATAATAAACATTGATGTGACAGTTTACTTAAATGTAAGTTGTTGATCACTAAGTTTGTTTTTTCTCTGTTTTATAAATTGATTTACAATAAACTATTAATTATTTTCCTTAGCTAGTCAAAATGTTTGTAAAAATCGAAATATCAATGATCTTAGAGAATAACTGGATTTCTGATTGTTGTTTAACATGTACCTTGCTTCCAAGAATCTGAAGAATCTGGTATAACATATTTACCATTTCAATATTGTATTGGCTTTACTGTTTGCTGAAATGTCTTCATCCCATGACTTGTGGACTGGTCCACAAATTTGAAATTTTTCTAGCGGGAGTGATTGTTTGAGTATAAGAAGTGAACAAATTGACCTGGGGTGTTTTTTACAATTTTGTAGAAAACTGTCAAACAATATAGCTTCAGCTTCTTTGGGAGATTTTGGTTCGAACTTTAGCTTTTGAAGTAGAGAACTTCAAGAAAAGACAGGGACAAACTGTGTCAAAGAAAATAAGTAACTGGAAAATTTAATAGTAAGAGAATGTTAAATGTGGACAAGGAAAGTGAGCCTTCCTTGGGCAAGATTAAGACTGAAACTGCTGGGCGATAACCATTTTTACAATTAAAATAATAATTTATTTATAATTCATTGTACATGGATATGCAGCTTTTCACATGCCTGTCTTTTCTTTTAGATGGGTATAAAATTTAAAAACATTGTTTCCTATTCACCAATTTAGTTTGCAGTAACTTGGAATATTTTAATTTTCTCCAATAAATATATCTCATTTCAAATATTAAATAGAGTTAATGTCATACACGTTGATGCAGAAAGAATAAGATTTTAAATGTTTTTGTTAACAACACCCATTTACTCTTTAAACTCATTCCCTCTGAATTTCCTATAAAGTTTAGATTGACGTTTTGCCGTTGACATGTTTGTTATCTGTGTCAGGGTTATCATGGAGACACATCTAAGACTTTTCTTTGCGGCAATGTGAATGATGCAATGAAACGTCTTGTAAAGGTAGATTTAGTTTTTACTTGTAGAAAGAAAGAAAAAATTATAATTTTATTCGTTTGTCACATAGTTTTAGATAATGAGACTAAGAAATGATAGATTGAAGTTAGAATTTTGAAGCAATTTGACTCAAAAAATGTTTTACATTAAGTAGAACAAGGTTAGAATAAATAGAATGTACTTATAGTAGGAATAAGGATAATAGTGGAGTCACAGTAGAGTATAACATGTTGTCCTAAAGAGTGACTTTTCAGGTATTGAGGTTCGGTTATTAATAATGAGCGCAAATTTAAAATTGATGCAATTCATAAGATCAGAGCCTGTTGAACAAAATGGAGAATTATTATAGAGATTCTATATGATCGGAAGATACTTTTACAAGTTAAAGGTAAATTCTACAAAACAGTTATTAGATCATCGATTCTCTATGATACCCCAGGTTTTTGGCCATTAATTTTTGCTAACTGCAAGTTTGTGCGTGTGTGTGTGTTTGGGTGGGGGAATACATTTAGCTGGTTACTATTGTCTTTTCTCTTAGTCATAGTTTTATTTTATATGCGGCAGCCTTACACTAGCCCATGGAGGCTGGGAATTAAACTCCTGCTTTACAACTGTATTTACACCAGGTTTCATGATTGCGATTGTTTCATTGATTTTTAGCGAAGCATTGTGCCATCGATACATATGTGAGTCCTGTTTTTGTTTTTAACTTTTTCATGGCAGGTGACAGAAGAGTGCTTGTATAAAGGCATTTCTGTTTGCAAAGATGGTACTCTTTTTAGGAAAATTGGGAAGAGGATCAGGTACTTGTATCATCTCAACTTTACATTTATCTGGGAGAGAACTGCATTTTTCTATTAATATCCAATGATGGGAATTGCATAAAAAACTGGTGCCTGTCAAAGTATACAAAATAAGGCAACCTTTTACCAACTTGATAAGAGTAAATAGTAGCTTTATCTCTGTTTGAACAAACATTGCATTGTCATTTTGACAAAGCACGGTCCCTATCACTTTCTTTTTTGCCGAAATATTTGTTATTTAAACAACCTGGCCGAGAAATTAAGGTTGGGAGTCAACTACGCCTCACAGATGTGGAAAAGGTTTAGGAGGGAGCTGATTATGATAAAAAAAACAACTCATGGCATGTACAAGCAACGATACAGAACCGTGTCTTGTAATTTATACTCAAGAAACTGGTTCCCATTCTATGATTGTATGATGACTTGGGCAGTTCAAAAAATATGGTTAGATAATGCAAAATATGGTCTTTGATTTGCAAATTTTTTCTATCGGAATACATGCCATTTCTATGGTTATGTTCCATTCTAAGATCATGTGACAACTACTCGGTTGGAAACTTGGAATGATTCGGTGAAATAATGCAAAATATGTTCTTTTAGCTGCAAAACTATTCTCTAGCAATGTATACCATGTTTGTGTTTTTTAGTGAACTTTACGTACTCAAACCTCGCTTGTTTATTTTCTCAGTGAACATGCTGAAAAATTTGGTTTCGGCGTGGTGGATCGTTTTGTTGGTCATGGCATTGGGACTGTATTTCATTCTGAACCTCTTATATTTCACCACCGTAAGTAACTTCTCTTTCAGATATGCTCATTTACTAAGTGTTAAAGCTATATATATATATAGGCCAAATTTAACTGAGATTGTTTTAGATTCAGAAATTGGTATCTATTATTTGTATGTTTTCCTGTTATTACGTTATGGCAATTCTGCCCAATTCTGCCCCAGGTTTGCTAATTAGCATACCTTGTCGCCCTTTTGGAACATGTTCCCTTTCCCAAGCCAACTACACAACATTCTCTAAATATGCTTCTCAATCATGGAAAATGTGTATCCCACTGGGATTGAATTACCTCATTTCCATTTTGAGTACTATAAGAATAATATTTCTTTCCTAGAATAGACATGCTTTTCCCAGAAGTACGACACTTGAAGATTTATCAGCTAAGGGTAAAATTTAGAACCATGTACCCTCTTATTCTCCTGTAAAACTTCATGCCAGCATTACTTGGGTTGTTCAATTCAAACAGATATTAAACAAGAAATGCTTAGTTATTATGATACTTTTGGCATATCTTCAAAGAGAATTTCAAGGTTGTCAAAAATTTAAATATATTAAATAGCAATCATGTTATATTTTTATTATCAAGGACACATTTATAATATTTGTGCATTTTGTCTTTTATCAGTTATTATGTAGTCCTCTAACTTGAATTTATTTTGATAGGTAATGACAAGGCTGGTCATATGGTTGAAGGGCAAACATTTACCATTGGTGAGTGTCCTTCATTTAATTATAAATATCAAATGCGGTTTCTCAATTGGAAGAACCTGCAACTGCTTGTTTCGTGACACTTATTTCTTAACATTGAAACATAGCAAAATAATGACCAACTGAAAACTGAGAAACTTGCCATTGCCTGAGAGAAGTTGAAGTTTGTCGTGATGTAGATATCTTTAATTTTTACTTAGAAATTTGTATACATCTTTGTTTGAGCAAATTGAAAAGGAAAAGTTTAAACTTCTGCATGTCCCATTAATTTGTCCCCCCTTTCAGTGGATTGTTTTCTTCTAACTGATCGCTTTATTATGTTCATATGTAAGGAAATTCTGTATCAGGTTGCGGTCATTAAAAAGCAGCACTGCTTCAGTATGATGACAAATTCCTTTGCAGAACTTCTTTACTGAAGTTACACTTTTATTAAGGTTCCACATTTTCAACAAAAAAGTAGGGTAAAACTTTTTATGACAAAATGTTTCCGAAGATGTATAGACATTTCCAAAGATGTATAGTTCTTAATGGCGCGCACACACATCCAGAACTATAATTTGAAATATCTGTCATATTTGCTTATAATCTTTGCTCTGTTTTCCTTACGAACAAAATCGGTGGAAAACGAAATCCATACTCTCCTTGCTCTCAGACACCAGTTGTCTGAATAGATTTCTTAAAATTTGTTGAGAGTATTCTATGAAGTTGAGTTTCAATCATTTGTTCCAGAACCAATTCTTACCTTGGGAAGCACGGAATGCATTACATGGGAGGACAATTGGACAAGTTTAACAGCCGATGGCAGCCCAGCTGCACAGTTCGAGCATACAATTTTGATCACAAAAACTGGGGCTGAAATTTTAACAACATATTGAAGAAATCGATTCGTATTCTTCCCGTCTCTTTGGAATGTACATTGTGATCGTTGCCTTTTTCACTTTGGAATTCTTCTCCAGAACTATTCCAGATGAACGGTATGTTTTCAAAGAGACAAGTAGCATTTATGATGGCGCCTTGTGGACGTTCACTGCTCACAAGAGAAATGCAGTTATTATGGTTTTGCTGTGTTACCGTATTTGTAATATGTTATAACTTCAAAAACTGTTCTGTAAGGTAGCAATCTGTAACATTTTTTGCATTGCAGCTATGGAAGCAATGCAAAAGAAAGTTGTTCTAAATAACGTTGTATAAAGTTGCTTTGTTGTGCTTTCAACTGTAACTTTCTGTTATTACCAAATAGTCCTATTTAACTAAAGCATCGGACAGAATTAAACAAGAGTCACCTAAAATGTTTGCTCATTTATCTTTTCTAATTCCCCATAGCCATCCGAAATGAGCATGGATTCTCGTCTCTCTTAGAAATGGCACAAACTGACAAATTTGGGTTGTTGAGATTTTGAAAACAGAAAAAAAAAAAAAAAAAAAAAGAAAGACTTTAAATTAGATTCCACGGAGGAAAACAAAGGAAGGGGAAAGACCTGAGTTTCCCTCCTGCACCCACGTCGTCAACTTAATATATTTCTTGGATCTCAGGACAGTGAGTCATTTTTTATTAATTTGAGTACAGATAGGTGGCAATGAACCAGCTGTTTATTTAACCTGTTTGATTGAATTCCCTTATTTTAATACATAATTACTTACTTTTGATGTCACAAGCAATGTAATTGAGTAATTGTTAAAAGTAGCTTATAGTTTGTGCTTTTCTTTTTTACTTAATCACTCAAGTCCCTATTTCGTCTTTCGTTCTTTAAAAAATCATTTTTACTCAAATTAATTTTTAACTATACATTCTATAAAATTTACAATTTTTATCAACTTTTCAACTACACAATTCATCAACTTTTATCAAATCTACTAAAGACCTAATTTTTAGGTAAACCAAGCCAAAGCTAAGTATAATTTTTATTTAAATTATGTCATCATTCGTCCATCTCCCACTTGTGTCAACAACCATAAGTGCACCTAACAAAAGATGGTTCATTATGTTCAAATATGACATGCTTTTCCCAGACATGAACACAAGTTCTTAATTTGTGTCGTAAGAGAACTTTTGACACGATAGATACTTAATCCGCAATAAAATATTCTACGTTCGAGATTCAAATCTAGTCAAAGATAATCTTAACAATTCAAAAATAAATTTTATATTGCCATAGACGTTTCTTGGAAATTGGCTCCCCATAAAAATATTAGAAGCATATGGGCAAATAACGTGCAATAAAATTATTTATTTCTCACACACACACACCTAACAACCATATCAAATTGACTGGTCCTCTACCAGTATACATGTTTTCCCACCAAATAAAATATAACTAATATTATGCTATCTTGAATTCCCTAATCTCGTCTCAAATCCTTTTATTTTATTTTTATCCGTTTCAATTTAAATCATATTTAAAAAATAAATAAACTATTAAATCGGACCGTAAATATATTTTTTTAAATCCCCGCCTACGTCACGAAAACTCGACTAAACAGGGAGGATAATTGTTATCCTACCTCCACCCACTCACGTTCGATAACATAGGGTAATGAT
Source organism: Fraxinus quadrangulata (assembly GCA_903798255.1). NCBI lineage: Eukaryota > Viridiplantae > Streptophyta > Magnoliopsida > Lamiales > Oleaceae > Fraxinus > Fraxinus quadrangulata. Next base: position 100,865 of record CAIGRB010141986.1, on the reverse strand, counting down.
ATTTGTACAAAGGAGGGTGACAAAATTGGTTGACAAAATGCCAAGTCACAGCCTTTGTAAGTGTAGCATAATCCGGTAACATAACACATCAATTCAAAATTGAATAACACATTTAATTAAAATATTGAGAAAATATCATAAATTTATCCATCAATGAATATATATTATATATATAGTGTTTGCCACTCAAAAGATACAACCTGTATTCGTCTTTGATCTGTTGTAGCATTCAAATTTCTCAAACTCTCCATTAATGGCGACATATGGAAACCCTGCAATCAAACCAATAATTTTGTCAAAACTGATTGACAATAGAGTCACCTCTTCTTTCAAATCAGGTGGAAATGTCCATTTTTTGCGGTCAGTTTCTTCCCAGAATCTCAAGATTTCGACAGATTATCAAAACTTCTCCACCAGATCTGGAAGCATCAATACCAAAGCATTCTTCTGGGAGATTTTCAAACCAAAGCCCGATTATTCGAGATCGAGTAAGCAATCTAATTTTCTTACATTGAATGACTGAATCTATGTTCGACTAATCTTAAAATACAAATAACTTTCACTTGATTTTTCAGCTAAGGTTCAAGAATTGTATGTCTACGAGATAAACGAGCGTGATCGTGGCAGCCCGGCGTACCTGAAACTGAGCCAGCAGAAAGATGTAAACGCTCTCGGTGACCTGGTGCCATTCTCTAACAAGCTCTACTCCGGCGACCTCCAGAAACGGCTGGGCATCACGGCGGGTTTATGTATACTAATCCAACACGTGGCTGAGAAAAAGGGTGATAGATATGAGGCCGTATTCAGTTTTTACTTTGGAGATTATGGGCATATTTCGGTGCAGGGTCCGTATTTGACCTACGAGGATACGTTCATGGCCGTGACTGGTGGCTCCGGCGTGTTTGATGGGGTGTATGGGAAGGTAAAATTGCAGCAGATTGTGTTCCCATTTAAGTTGTTTTATACGTTTTATTTACAGGGAATTAAGGATTTGCCAGCTGAGCTGGTGGTTAAGCCGGTGGCCCCGACACCGGCAGCTGAGCCGTCGGCAGCTGCTAAGGCGGCTGAGCCTGGTGCCGCTGTTTCTAACTTCACGAATTGAGAATAAGTGGAGTAATCAAACTCATTAATCCATCATTAGCATGTTCAAATATTTATTTCTTAACTATGAATGTATGGATTGGTAGTTTAATGAAAATTTTATGCAATTCATGATGTTTCAATAATTTTCAAGCTCATGGATATTTCTCTAATGCTTAGTATTGGAATTGGTTAATTAGGAGAAGAACTAAATCATTATTTCTTCTTAACCTTCTAATTGATTTAGTTAAAAATCATATTTTCAGTATATATTTTTATATGAAATGTGGGATAAAAAATTTGAGAGTTCTATATAATACATATTAAAATTAATTATTGACTTTAATTTAAGTTTTGTTTGATATGACTTTTGAAAAGTCAAAATGAATTTTTGAGATCCAAAAGTCATTTTTGGCCCGTTTGTCTAATTTTATAAAAGTGTTTTTTTTCATTAGAAAAGTTTTTAGAATGAGTTGGTCCAAACTGACTTTCTTTGAAGGTACTATTTGATTAGGAAGTTAATTTATAAATTAGTTTTCAAATAAAAATTTAAGTAATTTTCTCTGAAATTTTTTCTACAGAAAGTAAAAGTCATTGTAAATGGATCTTTAAATTTTTATCAACTTATTTAACTCAATCAAAGCTAAAAATTTTAAAGCATTTTGGTAGGAAAAAGATAAGTTGGAGTGGATAATTTCCTTGCAAAGCCCAACTCAAGAAAAAATGTTCCTAAAGTTATGTCCATTTGTTAACAATAATTAAGGTGTTCCCTCCAAAATACTCTAAAAGAAAAGCGTTTCTTCCATCTCAGTGGGCATGAACTATTGGACCAAACAGGCCCACTAGTAAAGTCGAGCTAGCCCGTTATCTGTGCCCATTCCTATCCTGGCCTGTTACTAGTCCGGGCTTTTACAAAATCGTTAGTTTGACACCGATAAGGGTACGTTTCGGAAGTGTTTATAAACAGTTAAAAACAAATGATGAAAAATGATTAGTATTTGTAAATCCTATAAAATGTGTTAATAAAGTGTGATTTGACGAAAAGTGTTTATAAACACTCCTGAAACATACCATAAAATACATTTCATTTTCCTAAGTTGTAATATAATTAGACAATTATTTAGAGATTTTCTTTGAGATTGGAAAAAAGAAAAGAAAAACTAACAAGAGTACTGATTATAGATCATAAAGACTTAAATGAACCTAGAATAGAGCAATTGAAAAAAGAAAACAAAGGCTGAGAATAAAAGGTTCAAATTCAACGTCCCGATAAACCATCCGAATGTTACCTTGTAACGTATTGGCCCCATTTTCCTAAGCTTTGAAGGAAGAAACGACAGTGGAGTGCGCGCACCATGTGTTAGATAACTAAAGTAGCACTCAAGTTAGGAAGTGATTGATGTTCGATTTGGCCGTGCCTTGTGATTCCACGTGTCAGTGCTCGACAAAGACGAAGAATAGTGGTAGCGTGGTGGAATCCAGAGCCATTACCCAAATCTGTTTCCTTGCGGTTAAAAAGACCATTGTCGACACTTCTTCTGATGGTGCATTCTATCTTTCTTTCGAAGCCGTGTCATCTAGCCGAGGAACATTACTCGATGATTCATTTGGATCGACAGTCCAACTACATTACATTGCTAGAATCTATGTTGTATATTTGAAAGAGGTTGACCTCCTTGCTTCTCTCGTGCACACGTTAAGCCCCTTTTCTCTTCGCTTCATGGGGACAAAATATAGGATTGGTGCCAACAATTCATCAAGGTTTGACACTCTTTGGAACTATCGCCGAAAAAGGAAGGGCTTTGTGAGGTAGCAATGCGAGGTCGCCCTAAGATCTTTCTCTATTCAAGAGTCCGCTCACTTAAAGACACAATTAGTATTGACTAGTTTACGTGATTGATTGCTTGTCAGAGTAGTGGGCTGGGTAGATGCTGTTTACTATGGATTTCAAATACCTTGTAATTTTATCTTTTATGCCAGGGGATAAGTACATTGGGGCACGAATGCTCTTTTACATGTATGTGGATTCCTTCATCGATTACCTAATTGCACTAGTCTCATAGCCATAGCCATCGCTTTAGCATCCATCCATCCATTCCTTCTTTTTTCTTCTTGCTAGCACAACTTAGTTTGCTAACGAAAGCCAAAAATCTTATACGTTCGACTTATTTGAATAATAGAGTTTATTAAAGAAAAGAAATGTGTGCCAGCCATCTTTGTTCGATATCTTTTTTAATTGCATGTTAACAAAGTTCGCATCACTTATCTTGCAGCTTCTACCCAAAATCACAGCTTGCATTATTTTATCAGGTTGAGTACAGGCATGGTACATTTAATAATTTGTCTACCTATAATATAGATCCACATAGGAGCCAACCAATGAACTTCAACAATCTTCCTCTCACACAGCGGGCCCTAGGTGGAAGCAAACTCGTATCTCTCGTGGACTATTAGGTCGAGACTTATCGATAACTTGAGCTTTGATATTAGTATTGGGTGGTCTTGAACCTTCTCAATTCCAAAAGCTAAATCAAGAGGTGAGACTTCTGCTCACACTTATAAACTGACTATCAACCCCTTCCCCAAACGATGTGGGATAACCTCAACACATTCCCCGTCAAATTCAACCACATTAAACAAAACGTCATTCTCTATTCAACAAATCAAAAAAAGCTAAGAAAATTATATTTTACTTGTACATATCTTACGATAAAATTTATGCTTATCTTTCTCCGAACCCAAATTACACATAAGAGCACCATAATGTTGGGGGAATNCAGATAGGGATAGGGAATCGCCTTGAATGGATCTCCACCCTGGTTAGTAGTTCTAATGGACCATCCAATTTGACAGTTAGAAAGTAGACCCTCTAACGATGAGAAGCTAGAAGAAGTTCTAAGACGTCGTCTCGTCCCTTACCCAGGAAGCCCCGCAGGGATTGCCTGAAGCTGAAAACCTTACGTTGACTGACACTTTCTTTCTATACGCAAGTCATTCCATTCTAGTTCCAGGAGAGGAGAAGAGGAAGAATCAAGGCATTCAGTCTTTCCAAGCTCAGTGCGTCGGGCATAGAAAGGTTCGTACGGAGAGATTCCATCAACGGAAATTTTCCTGTTCAAAAGAAGATCTCTGCCAGGGTTCAGTGCCACATTAAAGGAAGGCTCAAAGCCAGGCTTTAGGAAAGATTCACTACGTATCACTATTAATATTCATACGCACCTGCAGCTCCGCAGTTAAGTGAGTGTCTGGCAAAGAGCTTTCTTCGCGTATAACAAGAGGTGATGCAGCTAGGAAGTTAACGAGTGAACATCTTTCCGAACAAGGGAGACTGGAATGCTTACAACCCTTATAGGTAAGGGAGCAGCTAGACTTTCAAGTATCAAGTAATAGATCCCCCCCCTAAGGCAGCCCTAAGCAGGCTAAGAAAGGAAGAAACTCTATAAACAGATCCGTGTGTCGAAGACCGGACGTGCTAACAAGGATATCAACTGCCAATACTTCCCCCCGAGAACCCCTCACACTCTGCGGGTCAAGTCCTTTCGTTTAGAACGAGATCTATCGGGCTTCAGTAGCGACACCTTCAATTAAAGAACTAAAGACCTTATTCTTTCGATGTCGATCACGGAGAGTAAAGAAGTTGGTCCAGTATTAGTAAAAGCAAGCTATCGCACTGGGTAGCTACTCCTTTCAGGGTAGCCCACAACCTCTGATATGGTATATTGCCGGTCTCCTGCTAAGGTGCATTCTATACATTCAAAGTCGCCCCTTGTTTGCTCTTGGACTTAGCGGCAATCCTTTCTGTGGATTTCAAAATACCTTGGCATTTTTATCTTTTATGCCAGGGGATAAGTACATTGGGGCACGAATGCTCTTTTACATGTATGTGGATTCCTTCATCGATTACCTAATTGCACTAGTCTCATAGCCATAGCCATCGCTTTAGCATCCATCCATCCATTCCTTCTTTTTTCTTCTTGCTAGCACAACTTAGTTTGCTAACGAAAGCCAAAAATCTTATACGTTCGACTTATTTGAATAATAGAGTTTATTAAAGAAAAGAAATGTGTGCCAGCCATCTTTGTTCGATATCTTTTTTAATTGCATGTTAACAAAGTTCGCATCACTTATCTTGCAGCTTCTACCCAAAATCACAGCTTGCATTATTTTATCAGGTTGAGTACAGGCATGGTACATTTAATAATTTGTCTACCTATAATATAGATCCACATAGGAGCCAACCAATGAACTTCAACAATCTTCCTCTCACACAGCGGGCCCTAGGTGGAAGCAAACTCGTATCTCTCGTGGACTATTAGGTCGAGACTTATCGATAACTTGAGCTTTGATATTAGTATTGGGTGGTCTTGAACCTTCTCAATTCCAAAAGCTAAATCAAGAGGTGAGACTTCTGCTCACACTTATAAACTGACTATCAACCCCTTCCCCAAACGATGTGGGATAACCTCAACACATTCCCCGTCAAATTCAACCACATTAAACAAAACGTCATTCTCTATTCAACAAATCAAAAAAAGCTAAGAAAATTATATTTTACTTGTACATATCTTACGATAAAATTTATGCTTATCTTTCTCCGAACCCAAATTACACATAAGAGCACCATAATGTTGGGGGAATAATGAAAAATTATCTACTGCGTATAAATAGAACGCAATACAACAATTAAAAGTATGTTCGATAAAACTAAATTTAATTATTTTTACAAATAACCCAAACACATCTAACAATACTGTTTCAAAACAATCAAGATACCAGAATGGCTCTAATACTACTTGTGTTAATTATACCCTAAATTTCTGATACCAATTGTTGGAATTCAAGGATCACGTATTGTTCGATACCACTTGATATGAAATCAACCACCGGATTGAGACGTTGAAGTTATATGTCACAATAATGAAGTATTTGATCGCAAGCAAAAGAATAAAAGAAGAGAAGAAAATATGATAAATGAATTAAGAGATTTTATCGACTCATGAACAATAATGTAGTAATATACAATTGATCTAAATCACTGAGGCTAAACTATCATAAATTCTCAAAAACCTCACACTATTCTCACACCATATAATTGTATAGAAGAGCCTAATATTTGTAGGGAATATGTAGGAGACGTCCAAATCCTAATAGATGAGTTGTAGTTGAAGTAGAACGTCAAAAGCATATTTAAACACGAAAAGGGCTTGGGCCGAATAACATTGTCGCTTGAGCGATAAGCTAACGACAAGTCCGTCACTCAAGCGCCAAGCGGGCGACATGCGAGTGACCAAGTTTCGGGAAAAAACTTACAGGTGTTGCTCGAACGGCCATCTAGCGGTAGGCTTGCAAAAAATAAGGCGACTTTTCTTCCTGGTCCAATATAAATTACAGGGTTTCCAAATAGAATTTCAACTTGAATAAGACTCCAATAACATTCCAATCTAAATTTCTTTTGACGTGCATTTCAATTAGAATTTTTCAATAACTTCAACAAGGAATTCGGATCACACACAAATTTTAACAATCTCCACATTGACACGAATTTCACTGCAATAAATAAATCTCCAAAATTTTCTCCACCTGGAGAAGAAAACTCGTCAGTAAGGAATGAATTGACTCTTCAATAATAACCAAAACTGATTTCTCCAACCAAATATAAAATACTCCACCTCTTCCAATAAATTCAAGCACTACTTTACAAAATTACCTCAAATTCACAAAAAATCATAATGATTTTAAAATTCACCAAATTGGGCTGTAACACACCATACAACAGAATCAACTCCAAATGCTTTTAAAGAATGCCCCTTGCTAGATTGTACAAATTCTATTAAGCTGAAAGTATGCTCAATAAAATCAACATCCACATACATTTTTCTATTGAGTCTGTCTCTAACAATAGAATACAATGACACCGCAAGTGATGGTGGTAAAACGGCATTATCAATATCTCGTGAACTCTGTTGAGCTATATTTTTCAAATCCGACTCTTTACGAGCTCCTAAAGGTATTGTACCAAACTGAATGTCCACCACGATACTGAACTTGTGCTGATTAACACTTCTAGATTCTGCATGACCCTGCATGATGTATAATTGAGACATTTTCTATCATTTCACCTAGACACCCTTACAAACATTCAAAACTCCACTAAAGAACTCATAACCATTTGCATAAGGATAGATAGTTCAAATTCGGAACATGTCGAATTTGACCAAGTGTTCTAATTGTCCCATCCAATAGCTTCAATCTGATCGTACAAGTTTCAGCAACCCAATAAGGTGTTATTTTCCATAACCATGACACCTTTAGAAACAGTTTCATATGTAGTAAACAAGTCCTTATTAGAAAACATATGAAACACATATGCTGAATCTAGAATCAAATCCTCATCTGGTTTAGACTCGATGTCAGAAATAATCAAGAGATCTCCCTCATTTACAATGTTCTCTGTGAGGTCTGCTTCACATGAAGTCTCTAATTGCTTCACATATAGACTTGCAACCAACATTTCCTTATTCTGCAATTTGTAGCAATACTTCTTTATATGCGCCTTCTTCTTGCAGTAATTACAAATCTGATTACTGAACATAGACTTTGATCTACCTCTCCCAGAACCAGCACGAGCAACAAGGCATTCTACATCTCTGGCCTCAGACATCAGATGTTTCATCTTCTCTTTTGAAAACAAAGCATCATACACGTTCTCTATGGTGAGAGTATCACGACTATACAAGATCGTGTCTCTAAATAAAAAAATGAAGTGGACAACGAACACAATAGAATCAAGACCAAATCTTCTTCATCATACTTTACTTCCAAAGTTTTCAAATCAACGACTATCTCCTTAAATACAACCAGGTGATCTTCCAATGATCTTCCCTTAGTCATTCGATGAGAGTATAAACCCTGCTTGAGATGCAACTTACTTGTCAAATTTCTAGTCATGCACAATTGCTCCAACTTCAACTATAAAGCAACTGTTGAACCCTCCTTCAAAATGTCCTGAAGAATGGTATTCGATAGATGAAAATGAATGTGAGAAACTGCATTCTTATCCTTCTATAATTTCTCCTACGCGGTTAAAGTTACAAGGATCTTGTCAATTCCCAGCAACGCATCATCCAAATCCTGCTGTGCGAGTACTGCATGCATCTTAACCTGCTATAGCGAAAATCTAGTGCTCCGATCCAAAAGCGGAATGTCATACTTTATGGAAGCCATCACGAATAAAAACATCGAACAAATCAAACCCTTCGCTCTTGCAGGACTGCTGAACCTAGGCTCTGAAACAATTTGTTGCAAAACAAACAAAATACCAGAATCACTATTGTTAGAAATTTGAGGATGAGACAATATGGCGCGATATGAAGTATAGATCGCATAATTGATAATCAAGAACAAGATGTAAAAGAAAAGCAAACAATAAGAAAAATTGGCAGAGGAACCGAGTATCTTATTAATGACAACTAATGGAGAGAAAATACAACTTCTGTAATAATGTACTAATAAACTGAATGAAGAATCATCTATTTATAGGAGACGTGTCCAAACCCNGAAGAGCCTAATATTTATAGGAGAACCGTCCAAAACCCTAAAATAAGGAAAATATGTCAAAAATCGCATAAAACCAGAAAATAAGGAAAAAGATCTATGGTCCGTCGATAAGCGAGCGACAGTCAGGCGATAGCGTCCCTGCTCCAATTTCGCTCATCTCGCTCGAGCGACCGTTCAGCGCCGTCAATTTGCCTTTTTTTTTCCTTCTTAGACTCTATTTTGACATTTTCAAGCCCAATACTCCGCAACACGAAACCCAATACCCAATTTGGACCGAATTTGGATCACAAAATCCAACAATCTCTACATTGACACAAAGTTTCGGTGCAACGAATGAAGCTCCAGAATTTCTCCACCTGAAAAAATAAGTCGGACTGCTGCGAAACACATTGAACTCTTCAACTTGAACCAAAACTCTCTAACACTCGAAAAATACTCTTCCTCTTCCATCATATCTAAACACGGATACAAATAAACCCAACCCCTGGATTCCTAAAATTCACAATGAATTCAAAATTTCATGGTCGAAACACACCCTATAGCAGAACATCACTAAATGCTTTAACTGAAGGCCCCTGGCTAAACTCGTCACCTTCAACAACTCCAAAAGTATGGACATCTACATCAGCATCCCCTTATCTATTTTCAATGAATCTCTCCCTAGCCATCGAATACAATAGAACCACAGACTGTGGTGGCAAAGCGAAATTACCCATATTCCCTAAACTCTACAGAGTAGTATTCTCCAAATTATACCCAGATCCAACTCCCAACGGTACTGTACCAAACTGTATATCCACCACGGTACCAAACACGTGCTGATGTTTCTTTACTGATTCTGCCAATCCTTGCAAGATGTATAATTTGAGACTTTCTCTGCCTCTCCAATACAATATGAACACCCTTCCGTACCTTCAAGACTCCACCTGCACCAGAGAACGTGTACCCTCTCAATTCCAGGGTACTAGCGAGATGATATTCTTCTTCAAGTCTGGAACATGTTGAACCTACCCAAGTATTCTGATTGTTCCATCCATCAACTTCAATTTGACTCTTCCAATACCAGCTACTCGACAAGATTCATTATTTCCCATAACAACACATTTCATCACTGTTTCATATGATTCAAACAAATCACTATTAGGACTCATATGAAATGCACCAATTGTATCTAAAATCCACTCATCGTCAGGCCTGGATTCCATGTCAGAAATAGTCAAAAGTTCTCCATCACTTACAAAATTCTTTACGATGTCTTCTTCACCTGAAATCTCTAATTGTCTCGCACGATTTGCAGCTGAAGTACCCTTACCATGCAGCTTCTCGCAATCTAGCTTGATGTGTCATTTCTTCTTACAGTAAAAACAGCCCCAATTGCTGAACTCANCGTCTTCAATGGTGAGTGTGTCACAACTATACAGAATTGTGTCCCTAAATAATGAAAACGAACTAGGCAGCGAGCACAACATGATTAAGGCCAAGTCTTCTTCATCATATTTTACCTCTAACATCTCCAGATCAGCGACAATCTCCTTAAACACGGCCATATGATCTTCCAGTGATCGGCCTTCTGCCATGCGATGAGAATAAAGTCTCCACTTCAGATGCAATTTGTTGGTCAAAATTTTGGTCATGCACAATTACTTCAATTTCAACCATAATGCAGCTACTGTCTTCTCCTTCAAGACGTCGTGAAGAATGTTGTTAGAAAGATGAAGATGAATCTGTGAAAGTGTCTTGCGATCCTTCCGTTGCTTCTCCTCTGTTGCCCAAGTTGTGTGCATCTTATCAAATCCCAACAACGCATCATTCAAATCCATCTGCGCCAATGTAGCTCTCATCTTCACTTGCCACAAAGAAAATCTTGTACTGCGATCCAATAACGGAATATCATACTTCATGGTAGCCATCGATTTCCAAAACCTCAAACAATCAAATTCTTGATCTGCAGAACTTCTGAACCTTGACTCAGATACCACTTGTTAGAAATTTGAGGATGAGGCAATATGGCGCGATATGAAGTATAGATCGCACAATTGATAATCAAGAACAAGATGTAAAAGAAAAACAAACAAAAAGAAAAATTGGCAGAAGAACCGAGTATTTTATTAATGACAACCAATGGAGAGAAAATACAACTTCTGTAATAATGCACTAATAAACTGAATGAATAGCCTAGTATTTATAGAATAACCGTCCAAAACCTAAAAGAAGGAAATTAGATCAAAAATAGCGTAAAACTGGAAAAATAAGGAAAAAGATCCGCGGCCCGTCACTCGAACGACAGTCAGATGACAGCTTCCCTGCTCCAATTTTGCTCCTATTGCTCGAGCGTGAGTCGAACAACCGTCCAACGCCATCAATCCACCTTTTTCCTTCTTGGACCTTATTTTGACATTTTCAAGCCCAATACTCTGTAACGCGAAAACCTATACCCAATTTGGATCGAATTTGGGTGACAAAACCCAACAGCTATGATATCACTTGTTGTGTTAATTATACACAAAATCTCTCATATCAATTGTTGAGAATTCAAGGATCACGTATTGCTCGATACCACTTGATATGAAACCAACCACCGGATTGAGATGTTGAAGTTATATTGCACAGTAATGAAGTATTTGATCACAAGCAAAAGAATAAAAGAAGACAATAAAATATGGTAGATGAACTAAGAGATTTTATTGACTCGTGAACAATAATGGAGAAATATATTATTGATCAGAAGTTCTAGTAATCATCGAGGCTAAACTATCACAAATTCTCAAAACCTCACACTATTCTCACACTATATAATTGTATAGAAGAGCCTAATATTTGTAGGGAACATGTAGGGGACGTCCAAACCCTAATAGATGAGTTGTAGTTGAAGTAGAATGTCAAAAAGAGTTAAAACACGAAAATGGCTTGGGCCGGATAACACTGTCGCTTGAGTGCCAAGCGGACGACAGGCGAGCGACCAAGTTTCGAGAGAAAACTTACAGGTGTTGCTCGAACGACCAGCTAGCGGTAGGCTAGATAAAATGCGACGACTTTTCTTCCAGGTCCATAATTTCAACATCTTCAAGTTCAATACAAATTTCAACACCCAATAGGGCTTCCAAATAAAATTTCAACTTGAATAAGACTCTAATAACATTTCAAACTGAATTCCTCTCGACGTGTACTTTAATTAGAATTTTTCAATTATTTCAATAAAGAATTTGAGTCACACCTTAAGCCCCTGTTTGGTACATATTATTTTTTTTATTCTCATTTTCTACTCATTTTCAACCACATATTTTTCAATAAAATAATATTTTTCATCACATCAATAACTTTTTCTTTTTTTTCAATCACACATTCTCCATCAATCTATTATTTCAAAATATATTTTTCTAAAATAATGTGATCTACAAATACAACTACGTGAAACGTACAAAGTGACAAGACTACCAAGTACCAACTACTTCCCCTTCACAATCACAATTTTGGCTCTTGTGAAAATAAAGTCAATTTGTATTGTCCTAACCCCACCACCCCACCCCACCTCACCTCACCCCACGCCACCCCCATCTAACATAAATTGAGGCCCCATTCCATCAGAATGAAATTTTCTATTATTGTGATCAGGCTCTGACTCAGGCTCAGGCATGACTTGATGTCTTGACTATTGAGCTGTGTTTGTTTATAATATTACTTATTGCCCCCAAAAGCCACTCCTTTTTCCATATAGGAATTCTTCCATTTTATAATATGTCCAAAGGGGAGAAATTTAGGGCAAAACTGGCTAATCTAGTGCAGTCAAACGAACAGAATTCTTAAGGATCAAAACTTGCAAATTTTCAAACTTGTTAGGTTGGCTCCGAGGCAATCCTTTTTATCTTTAAGAAAACAAGCTAATACGTGCACTTCTTTTGTTCTTTTACTGAGAGAGGCTAAATATACTTCTCGTGTTTGCACGCTGGATCGCGAATGCAATAAAAATTATATATTCCAAGTAAATGAGACGGAAATTCTGAAACTATGTTCTATTGCGATAAAGATGTAAATGTGCTATGTTCTATTATTGAAAATATCATAGATGTTAGCACGTTCTTGAAACATAAATGGCTTATTCGGTAAGATGTTATTTTCAAATCAGCCTCACCTTTAATGTTAATTTGATATTCGAATTTCCAGGCTTTAGCAAACAATCTATTTATTTTATCACTATCGAGTCCATAATGTTAAACTTTGTTACTTAATGGATGAAAGTGTTTTTGAGCAGTCACCATGTCTCATACATATATATACTCATAATGACTAACGTTCACCTCTATATAATGTGGAACATTCCCTCGTGTATGATAAATCTTTAATTTTTATGTTAGATTCGTAGCAATTTAATATGCAATTTATATTAGAGCATGTAAGATTAACTGATTAAGAGTTTGCACACGAATGATTAAGAGTTTGATGAATTACATTAATATTTTAATCAGTATAAAATTGATTGTCAAATATTGAAAAGTCTCGTGACATTTATTGAACTACCATTAATCATTCGTGTGCAAACTCTTAATCAGTTAATCTTACATGCTCTAATATAAATTGCATATTAAATTGCTACGAATCTAACATAAAAATTAAAGATTTATCATACACGAGGGAATGTNATATAGAGAGAGAGAGAGAGAGAGAGAGAGAGAGAGAGAGAGAGAGAGAGATTTGACTTGCAGAATGTTTTGAATTGCAACAACTCATGCTACTCTCAATCTTCTTGATTTTTCTACACGATCGACCACGGTCTGCTCTTATAGTCAAGTTACCATTTTTTTTTCACCTTTCGATATTCTATTAATCCGAACTACAAAAATATTGTGTATCATTTTCTTCTTGTTATGTCGTATATGTCATCAAAGTTACCATCTTTCTTGACCTTTCCTCAGTATGAATCCAACTAACAAAATCTCGTGTATCTTTTTCTTCTTGTTTGTAAGAATATTATTTATTCAACTATTTCCAGCCTAAAATAGTTTGTGAAGATACATGTAATTTAAAAATCTCAACTACCCTTTTTCTTGACCTTTTTCCATTTTTGAGACACAAGATTTGCTACAAAATTTACTTCAAGATACTTAAAAAGGCAATGAAATTGCATATTCAGCACCTAAAATTAAACACCCATCAAGAAAACTGGAATACAAGATATTGCTGGATGTGAGTGATTATTAGCTTGGTGTTAATCACTCAAAGGAAAAGGAAACAAAAGGTAAAAGTGTGATGCTTGCATGAATGCCCAAATCAATGCATTGGCAGCGTACACACACATGTAAATGTGTCTGAGTGTGAGTATTAAAGACAGAGAATTGAAATGAGGGATGAAAACAAAAGGAAAAGATAAAAAAGCGGGCCAAAAAGGCCTTGATATGATGTTGATACTGTGCAGTGTGTAAGCAAAGGGCAAAGCCATGCACATTATTAGGGTTAAAGAAGGTAAGAACAGGCACTCTGAAACATAATATGTTGTATCTGTTTGTTGTTGGTCTGAAAAGGTAAAAGGTAATCCTTTGGGTGGAACCCCAAAAACAGAAACTTCCAGTGGTCCATTGTTACCTTCTGACAAAGTCCTTCATCAAAGTGTTAGTAGTTCTAGTCTAACATCAGAGAAAGACTCACTCTCACTCACACTCTTCTCTCTTAGATATACTAGGTGCGTGAGAGAGACTCAAATAAATCTATTGCAAAATGTAAAGCTAATGAACAGTAGATCCTGAACCTGTAGTACACTGCAAACTGCAAACATGTCTGCTCATCTGCGATTTGTTTGCAGTAGGCTGAATTTACTTGACCATCGTATGCATCTCTCCCTCCCCCCATTTTCTATGTCTATCTCTATCTGAATATTTAATTAAGCTCAGTCTGTGTACATTAAAATTAATTTTTTGATAAATTTTGATAAAAATTGATAAAATGCTTAGTTGAAAAGTTGCAAATGTGTTATTAAAATTAACTTTAACTTGACTCCACCAAACTGGCTAAATTTAAAAGGAGATTTTAATCAGAATCATTAGATAGTAATTAAACTGGCACTTGGAATATTACTGCATAGAACCATGGCTTTCACTATACTATTTGTCTTCTTCCATTGTCTCTCTCTCAGAAACATACACAAAAAGCCAAACAGTTACTAATAAATCCAAGGTGCAAATTGAAAACAAAGGGTTAATTTTTTTCACATGCTTGAATTTCAATTCAAACCTGCAGGACCATGTCCTCCATTTCTATATTCTTCATCATTATCTTCTTCTTCCTCATCTTCACCCTCGTGAATATAGGAGTAGAGGTTTTCACTATGTGGTGCATGGCCATCTCCAAATGAACGGACGTGATCTTTGAGTGATCTTTTGTGTTTGAAATCAGAACCACAGATGCAAAACCACAGCTTCCCACAATTCTTCTCATGAGTCCTCCAATCCCCCCTGACGGCGAATGGTTTCCTGCATTTTCGGCATCCAAAAGGCTTCGAACCGTGCTTTCGTTTGTAGTGTGTTTGGAGTGTCCTAAAATCCTTCAATGGCTTTGATCTTGGGTGCTCTATGTTGTTCTTGCAACCCTCAGCACAGCAATAGCAAGGCATTCTCAGTATAGAGGAGGCTGCTCTTGTTCCTCTTAGTGATTCCGGGCCTTTTCTGTATTCTGATCCGTGCCCCCACATATGCATCTGAGACAAAATTTAGGAGAATATGAAGAAAATTTGGAGAATCTGAAAACAATTTCTTGTGTCAGTTTATCAGAAAAAAAAAATAATAATAATAAATTCAATAGCTAGTCCTCTGAAACTCGAATTGCATAGCAATTGTCTGGAGATTGTCCCCCAAGATTTACCAACAATCATTTTGGGTAAGATGATACCTAACTAGCCTTAATTCTGTATGGCACATTTCTTAGGTGAATTGAACAACACAAAACTGAGACTAAAGAAGAAAATGAAATTCAAATTTATTCGTCATCCTATGGCAGTCTACTATTGCGTATCAAACGTGTTTATATATAATGTCTAAGACATGAAGGGCATACTCAATTAACTTGAATGTAGCAAACCTCAGTAGTTATCAGTGACTAGTAAATTATTTATAGTTGTTTCGACTAAAGGTCAAAAGGTAGTATATTAATTCAATTTCTTCTGCATATCTATTTAAGACATTTTTGTAAGTAGATGAAGTAAAACAAAAAGACTAAGAAATTAAAGTGAAGATATGCATATTTGGAGAAAAACATGTGGTTACCCTAATTTTTCCACAAAAATCAGTTTTATTGCATCCACATTATATGTAGTTTAAACTTGAGAGCACACAAATTAACAAGTCAGATTTATGAACTAAAATGTCAGAAATTAAGCATAAAAAACATTATGAGCTAAAAGGGAAAAACACAGCATGAACTACAATGTCAGAAATGAACTAAATCAAGAACCTGCATGTTGTTATATCTGTTGAAAGTCTTTTGGCAGACGGAGCAAGAAAACTGGGTCGGGCCAACGAGGATTTGGGCTGGTGTGGGAATCCAATACTGCCCTTCAGTAGGTCTCCCCATTTCAGTAGGGTTTCCAGAAGAAGTGGCTCCTGAATTACCATTAGGTGGACCAATATGAAGAGCCACTGTTACTCCAATTTCATTTCTGGGGTTTTGGAAATTCTGGGTCTGGTTGTAGTAATGGCATATGTTGTGGTACTTTTGGCCTGGAGGGCCGAGTGAAAGTAGGGTTGAATCATCATCTTCTTCGTCACAGAAACTCTCACTAGAAGATATAATGTGTGGAGAGGAAGAATGACTTTGCATGGCGATATAGTTTATGATTTTGGGATGGCAAAACTTTATTGTCTAGGTTTTGGGGGAGAAAGGTTTGAGGCAGTAGACAGACAATAAATAAACAAATATGAGAGAGAGAGAGAGAGAGAGATAATGTATGTGTTTGGATGGGAAGGAGACAAGGGATAGGCAAAGGATGACGGGGGAAGGGGGAGGGGAGAAATATGCATAGTGGTGTACCAACAATACGACCACTTGCCTCACAAATCACAATTTCTCATTTTCCCAAACTAACCCTAATTTAGCCCTTGTCATTTCCCCCCCTCTCTCTCTAAGGGAACATGTATTATAGAGAAATTGCAACTGGGTCCTCAATCTTTTTGATTGTCTTAACTTGTCCCAACATATATTTAAATGGATCGAACATATATATATAAGAGCAAATTTCAAAGAGTTGAGATTTTTGACAAATACAAATACACCCCCATCATGGAATAAAATTTACCTGAAATTTTAACCTAAAATTTGTTAAAGAATTTAGTAATAGATGATTTAAAGTTTTGTAACCGATTATGTTATGTTATACATGATTTAAATGTTAATAAACGCAAATTTATCAATAAAATTGTATATCTTTAAATTCATAAACTAAAACATGTCAAATATGAACATTTGTTTAAATTGAAGTGAAATTTAGTTCAAAATAATATACATTAATTCACTAAAACATTATTAAACACACTCAACTAAAATGTTAAAGTAACATATCTATTGTCGTAACATAATACCATAATATCCCTTTTAATCTAATCCCATTAAAATTTGGAGAAAATATTATTAAATTACTTTATTACACAAGAATATTATAATCTCTCTTTTGATAATTTGATATTTAATTATACTCATAAATAACTTTTTATTGAAAAAATAATTGTCTATATGTATATAGTTAATCCAAATTAACACATATATTCATGAAACTAGTACCACATATAAAAACAATAAGTTAATTATTTCATACCAAAAATTAAGATATGTCGACAATCACAGTATGGAATGTATCATTTATATTCTTATAATTTATTTTGCATAAATAAATCATCTTTTGTGGTTCACAATGACACTTTAGGTATTACAACCTCTTTTTAGCTCACGCGTAAGTAAAAAGCAAGCACAAGTGAATAACATATTGGAAATAAAGGTTTTTAATTTGAGGGAATGTGTTTATAGTAAAAAAAATCAGGTATCCCTATACACATGATGAAGATGTCATCCTTGTGATCTCGAGTGTAACATCTCCCAACTTTTTATTTACAACAAATAAGTAACTATCACCATTTCCTTTAATAACCAAAGTGGAGGGAGAGGGAGAGGAAGATGGAGAGCGTTTATGTGTATGTATATATATGGTCTACCCTTTAAAAAGGTTACACATGCGATGGAGGGGGCAGCCCCAAGCTTAAGCCCGATGCTACCCCAAGCACATTTGATAAATTTAATATATCAGTCCAATACAAAAAAAAAAAAAAAAAACTTTTGTCCCCTTGGCTCCGTTCTTACACATATGACTAACGCGTGAGAGTTTAACGATACATTGGACGGTTTACGTTTTGGTCCTACCAAATCCATAGGTTAATGGGGACCTCAGCTACCAAACATAAGTTGGAAATCCGTGGCTACATTTTGTAAAGATTGGGCAATATTTATATGTGCTTGTATACATGTAATAATGACAGAGAGACATATACATGGAGAAGGTGCAAAGTGAATGGTAGAATATAATGAGCTAGTCTCACTCTCTTTACCACTCTGGTTATTAATGTTGATAGTGATAGTGATTTATTGTAATACAAAGTTGAAAGATATGTAACATTCAAGATCACAACGATGTCGTCTTCATTATATATATTAGCTAAAAATCACATTTTTAGTATATTCTAATATATTTGATTAAATGTGTTGTTGAAATTTTGTAAATTTTATAAAATGTGTGATTAAAATTAATTATTTATTTTGACTTCAATTTTAATTCAATTTTTTAGTTGAAATTAATTGATGTGTTTTAATTAAATTTATTATTATGCCAAATTTACTTATATTTAGGGCTCGTTTGATTGCAATGGTGGAAAATTGGTGAAAAGAAAATGAATTTCAGGAAAAATAATTGCTTAGAACTTGTTTTCCATAGAATTATTAATTAAGTGTGTTTGATTGGTATAATTTCCACAATGTGGAAAATTTTAAAATTTTGAATCTTTGTGTGTGTGTGTGTGTGTGTGTATAAAATTATTTTTCATCAATTTTTAGTGTTCGTTTGGCTTTGTTTTACATAAAAATTGTCCATTAAAATGATTTTTTTTTCACAATTGGTTATAAAATTTATTTCAATTGCCAAAAAAAAGGGGTGGAATTCCATTTTTCAACCAAAATGGTGGGAAAAGGAATTCAACAAAAAAAAAAAAAAAGAGGCGCGTGAGTTAGAGAGGAAAAACATTTGTCTAGAAAATTGTCCATATCAAACATTACTAAAAGTGGAAGTTGAAATTTGATTTCCATTTTCCATGAAAAATTTGGTACATCAAAAGGCCCTTAGTTTTTTTTTTTTT
>CAIGRB010141986.1:67969-81708 GCA_903798255.1 Fraxinus quadrangulata | reverse complement strand
ATTAAATTAAAAATTATTTAATAATTAAAATAATACCTACCAAGCATCTAAAACTGAAGAAAAAAAAAAGGCCTAGACCCGAAGCGAGGCATTTTGCCATTTCGTGTCTAGGCGTGCCTTTTAGAACATCACCTAAATCTAAAATAAAAATTCAAGATACTTCAATTATTAGAAATAAAAAGTAATTAATTATCACTAAATTTATTATTCAAAATTAAATTAAATTTTGTAGTCAATAGTACTCTTTATAGATTACTAAACATATACCCCATATTTTGCCCCATTCTTTGAGATTCATTATTTTTTTCTTCAAACTCATTTTTAATCGCACATTTTATGAAATTTAAAATTTTATTAATTTTTAAATCACAAGTTTTATTAATTGGTATAAAAATTTATTAAAAATCTAGTTTTTAACTAACCCAAACAGGGAAATAATAATAATGTTACAAGTGTATACCTTTAAAATAGGGCTGTAAAAAAATCGTAAAACCGCAAACAGAATCAAAATCGTTGGTTTGAAACTATTGGTTCGTGGACTCGTCGTTTTTTCCCTCAAATCGAACCAAATCATTTCAAAATGGTTTAGTTTAGGTTTCAATTTTCAAAACTCACACAAAATCAAACTGAACCATTAAAAATTAATTTTATTAATTATAAATTTTACAATTTTCACTTTTCAGAAAAAAAATATCAATTTAGCAATACAAATTACAACCAACCCATTGAAATAATCATATAAAATAAATTAAATTCATCATTATTGGTCTATGATTTTATAAATCCACAAACATGTCCTGACTCGATATCTAAACTAAACTAAAATTATTCCCAAATTATATAAAATGAAAAAAAAAAACTTATATTTTTTAAAATCCAAATCATAATTCAAGAAAATTACGGCAGCAAATCATGTCCACAGCTTCATAAACCCTAACCTAAACTCTCATTTCCCAAACATTTGACACTTGCCGCCACTACTAAATGAAATGTGATTTTCAATCGCAAATTCTTAGTCACCTTTTACCTCTTAATCTGCTAATTTCTACCTGAATCTCATATTTCTCTCTTTTCTCTCGATAGGTCTCAAATTCCCATTCAAGTCATTTTTTTTCATTGTTTTTCTTTTATTTATTGTTTTTTAAAACTCGTTGTATACTTTTGAGTTGTGGTTTGGATTTAAAAAAATGACTTTTTGTGTGCCTAGGTAATTAATGAACATGTTTGTATTTGGAAATAATGAAAGACAAAACGTATTGATTGTGCGAAAACTGTTAAAGTTTTTTAACTAGTACTACTACCTTCTATTTTTTTAAAGTAGTTATAAAATGAAATTTGTCAATTCCCAATAAACCCGAACTCAATCATTTTTCATACGTCTAAATATATCTTATTTAGTCCTTATTTTTTTTATCTCACTAGCAGGACGAAAATGAGTTTTAACCAAACTATTACAATAGAATGTGATTCTGTTTTTACCAACAACTATGTAATAATATAAAAGGAAAACAAGAAAAGGTAAATAAAAATGAAGAAATATATATTTATTCTAACAATCAACATTAAAAATAATTTATTCACGGATTTCATGGGGAAAAATGAATGTAATTTAATATTTAACATTATTAGTTTTCGTTTAAACATACATGTTTACTTGTTTTAAATATATTACTATAATATCGATAAGTAAACCGCAAATTAAAAGCGAACCAAACCGAAAATTATGGTTTGATTTGGTTTGGTCCGAAAAATATAATGGTTTGATTTGATTTGAAAAAATTTTAAATTGCATAAAATAATTTGAGTTGAAAATATGGCATAGACTGTCCAAATCGCTACTACTTATAAGTGAAAAGGTAAAAGGACTCGTAGATTATTTTTTGTATGGTTACTCTGTTGAGTTTTGCGGAGCCTAGTTTTGTTTGATCTCGTTGACGACCCGATCCGACCCGAATAATATTGCGTGATTTTTTTAATGAGAGATTTTCTGAGACTTAGTCCATGGAGCGGAGGCTTGGATCCATTGTGAATCCTGTGCGTAGGATATATAAAACGTAGTTTTGATGATTAGAATTCTCGAATCAAATAGAGAGAAAAAAACTGTACTACCGCACTTTGTATTGTTTCCTGATAATAGTGAAATCCCTGCAACTTCATGGACGTAGGCAAATTGGCCGAACCGCATAAATATTGTCTTGTGCGTGTGATTTTTTTTTTTTTTGCATGTATTTTCTCTAAGTTGAGTTTCTCGTTGATTGGAGGTTGATCCTCTACGTACTCGATGTTAACGGAAGTTCAACGCCAGTTAATCATATCATCTGTCGCCAGCAAATGTCATCTCAGTATACTGATTTGACATCTTGAAAGAATATGCCTATTTTTACCCAAAAAATGATGGTTGTAGATCATGAATAAAAAATTCGTAGGCCCCCTCTACATCATGCTGTGTAAGCATGGTGTATATGTAGCATCATTCTTTTTACCCTAATAACAACGGTCAATTTTAAGCACTCCACTCCACGGAATCTATTTATTTTGTCAGATTTTTTTGGAATCAAATCTACCTATATTACAAACAAATAACTATAAGGATTATTATTATTCCAGATAATTTAACTATTCGTCTTGTTCAATTAAATGTGATGTATTTGTCTTGTACAATTTAATTTTGATGCAACGACGTCTACGTTGGAATTCGTTGGGCACCTTTTGATCTATTTCGTTAAAATATCAAATGATTGGGAAAATTATGAAATAAGTCATGGTTAGTGAGTTCCTACCTCGGAGGGATGAATAATCTGTTTGGACTTTGACAATTGCGTTGTAAGACTTCGGTAGATTTTCAGTAAGATTAGAATTAATTTCTTACTCTGATTGAATTCTTGAGGAGACACAACATTATCACTTTGTTGTTAGTCTACTAGAAATTTTGTATCAAAGGAATGCAACTTCCAATGGTTTTGATTTTCCTTGAGATGATTTGTTTTCGAGGCTTTATCGTGATTTTTTGTGTTTCATTGAACGGTTCATACTTTGAATCCTCATGAGTTAATTAGAACTTCTCATATTATTATCGATATTTTGAGGTCTACTTGTTAGATATGCGATTTTTGCACACCCATGTCCCCACATGTTCTATTATTCGAGCAATCAATTTAATCGTGAGAGTATCAGTGTCGTCAATTATTTTTCTTGGAATAGCAATCTTAGTTCCTAATGATTTGTTCAAGTGTGAGATGGTAGGGAGGTGGCAAGATTATGTGAATATTATTAATGAATATTGACCGTCAAAATTGTAATTTCTTGTGAAATTACAGAAATGTAATATTTCGTCTGTGAAATGGGCCGATAACGGGTTGACTACACAAAAAGACCATGCTTTAGGAAACAGGCTTTAATATCTGGCTCGAGTCAGTCCAATTAGTTTCGTCCATTCTGTAGCCGAAATAATACCGGGCCTAATAATTCATGTCCACCCAATCCCATTACTTCCCAAATTGTTGCACATAAGTAACATCTACCCAATTGTTGACGGTAATTTTGATATTGTCTTAACGTTTAATGGAAATATTTTAGGAGCGCTTCGTACCGCATTAATTTTTTTATTTATGCACGCCAATAATCAATTGATAGTATGATTGATAAACGAGACTCGATTGTAAGCATAATTGTATTAACTTCTATCCTAACAGTAAAATACTAATTTACCAAAAAATGCCAAATTACTAAGAGCCCATCCCACAAAGTACTAAAAATGAAGACTCGGGCCTGCTAATCTACGACTAACTTTGTGCAAAACGTTTCACCAAATGCTTTGGACTTTTCCAATAGGTTAACTTTGGAGTTCTCATATCGATAGTTTTCCTTCAATGACCGATGGGACGAGATAGAATCAGGAAATAGGAATTGAAATTGTGATAATATTGCAGTACTTTTAGTTGATATGACAATGTGCAATAAACACTAGGTTGTAGTTGAATTTGCTCTTTCTCATGCTAATATCGATAGTTTTACTTCAATGACCGATGAGACGAGATAGAATCAGGAAATAGGAATAGAAATTGTGATAATATTGCAGTACTTTTAGTTGATATGACAATGTGCAATAAACACAAGGTTGAATAATGATTCCTCTGATCAAATGCTATCACACCTAACATACTCCAATGATACAAATTTCATTTTTCTATCGATATATGAGGATAGATTCAAGACTCGATATATTATCAAAATACAAAAACATCATATGAAAAATTCAATTCGTCTAGTGCTTAAAGATTAATCAAATTTTAAAAATAATTTACGTGTAAGTCCAAAACCAAACAGCAGAAAGCCAATCGAAGCTGCTTAATGGTTTTGTTTTCAATTTTGGAACATCTGCTAAAGCTTTCTTGGAAAAGAAACGTGAAAGTTTGCTGATTTAATAAAAATTTAAGGGAAATCATTAATTTATGGGGACAAAAAAATGAAAGCCTTTTGATTTTTATTCAATGTGGAATTCATAACAATTTCATTGCAAGTAGGAAACTAAAAATTATATTTTATTTCAGATAAACAAATATAATCATATTTTAATTAAGAGTATATCAAGTCGAAATTCTAACAATATCCACCTTAACTTTGGATGGTATAACTTCTCCAAGTAAAAATTACTACTTGTCTCCTCCAAATAGACTAAAGTACCTCCCGCACATTCCCCGTCTCTTCCTTCCTCTTGGTCAAGTTACTTGAGAAATTTTAGTTAACATTTTATTTTATGACCACAATTCTCAAAATAATGAATTAATGTACTCCAACATAAAAGAGTAAACTCTTAGAATCACCAAATTCTAAGACTTTCATCGGCTCATGTAGAACAAACTTGTTGAAAATCATGGTTCAATCCCATGTCTGACTTTTTTGAAAGTTCATTGGTCATTAATATAAGTTTCACCACACACCTTGCAACAGTGTCAAACTAATGTCCATGTGCAAAATCGTGGATTGCTAACAATAATACATCATCTATCATTACAACTTGTTGAAAAAAGCATGCCACGAAGATGAACATATTCTTCACAAAAAAATATATTGTCTCTCATGAAAAAAAAAAGAAGACAAATCGTTAACGGTGCAAGCAGTATCTTCATAAACTAATTTTTAGTAACATGCTAAATTTGCTCCTCATTTTGGACCATTTTTCATTTTGTTTCCTTAAAATATCCTGATCATATAAGAAATTTCATTATTAATAAGAAATTTAAATTTGTATTTTTATATAAAATAGGCAATACAATTATATTTTAATAGGACAACATCAATTCAAAATCCTAGCAACATGAGCATATTGATTTGACTTTCTTCATTTGAGCCCTAGTACAACCTATAACACCCTCAGGCCCGTGGAACAAAAATCTTTTTGTTGTTTTGTCTTCTACTGTTCTACCGTGTCTCAACGTGATACGATGTCTATATCCAAATGCTAAATAGATATTTATAAATTTGAAAATATAAATCTCTATTTGTTAAGAAGTATGTCTTAATTCCATCACACATGTAATAGGGATAAAAAAAAAATTCGTTAAACTCAATGTCTATGTGATAAGACTCAAACTAGACAAAGATTCGCTACCTAATCCGGCACACGGTGCGGGAGGGCTTCAACTGGGTATGAGGGTGGGAGAATGAAATAAAAATACTTGATGGGTCAAGGGGCAGGAATGACTGTCTCGACCCTTGAACTCGATCCATTCGATTGCCATTTATACGTAACTTACCCAAACATTATGCTGAAATTCTTTAAATAAAAATATCATTTTTCCACAATAGTCCAAATTCAGTGTGTACACATTGTTCCTATAATAGAGAAATATTTATAGGGGTGGACATTTTTTTCCCAAAAATCGATGAATCAAACCGAAACAGGATAGAACGGGGTGATTCGGCTCCAGTTCCTTTATTAAATGGATCGATTTTGAGACCATGTATCGAGAATTAATTGGTTTTGATTTGGTTCTTGGTATTGTCTGAATAATCAATAATAAATTCAGTTCTCCTTTATTTCTCTTATTGATGGTGCATCCCACAAATATGCATTTCATATTTGAACGCTAGATCCTAAAATTATCTCACACCAAATTTCAATTTCATACGCTTTTTCTTTTTTATTTTATAGCAAAATCTGATGGATAATCAACATTTAAATTTGAATAATTTTATAAATACTTTACAATTTTTTTATAGTTTTATTGCAACCCAATAGAAAAAAAGTGTTAACTAAATTTTTCATAGAAACTCAAATTTTTCTAAGAGTTGATCATCAAAATAAGATTATTGAAGACAATCAGATTATAAAATAATACATGCATTTTTAAATATATATTGTAGTATGAATTTTCTTAAGAATTCATTTTTCATTCAGATTTCAAAATTTATATTGTGTTTAGTAGTTTATCATTTTTAATGCCAATATTAATTGATATTGAGCCTTATTTAATTGTTATATTTTTAGTTTAGAAAAATGACAAGTGGTTCAATTCTATTTTTATCGATTTTTAATCAATAAATAGTTTCATACTTTGTTTTATAAATTTTCAATATAAAGAATCGGAGTGGATTGAAATAGAATCAGTTGGTTCGATTCCAGTTCGATTTTATTGTTAAATATGAAAGCAATGTTCTGAATCGAATTAGATCGCAAACCAAACACGATCACGCCACTCCTAGATATTCACATTATAAATGGCATGCAACATTGAATATGATTATAATATTTTTTTTTTAGTACGATTCAATGCATTGATATTCTATAACTTATATCACGACTGCTAAAGTGACACATTAATTAAATTTTAACTTAATTATTAATCAATATAAATTGGATTCATGGCATAGGCAAAATCATCTCCACGTCATTCTATACGTAAATAATGAACATCTGAATCTCATGTTTATCTCCTTTTTGACATAGCTTACAAGTTACGAATATAAAATATTTAGGATGGGAAATAGACTCGTTAATATAAAACGATATCATTTTAAATTGTATTGACACAAAAACGTGATTTGTGCTTGCTATAAAAATATGTACTGGAAAATTTAATTCTTGTCACGTTTATGTTTAAAATTTAATTTTACCATGAAAAATGGAGAGTCACGATGTATCATTGAAAAAAAAATAATCAATTTAGGATGTCTTAAGTTCAAGATGGCGATATAGGGTAACAACGTTGGTATGCAACGCCAAGATATCGTGATTTGATTGAGTCGATATTCGAAATGTCATGATTTGAACGAACGATTTTACTACGTGTACATACCATATTTTTCATCCTCGTCCTCATTCTTCAACAAGATGGAACAAGAATTTATAATAAAGAATAATATTATTTAGCACGTTTAACATTAATATAGATGACATTAAATTACATATTTAATTAAATAAATCACGTAATTTTACCTTTAATTGAATATATTACCTAAGGTTATTGTGTTAGATAACATCGTGGTAGGTAACATTATTATATAATAAATAGCCCGGAAGAGAATATTCGAATCTTTGAACCATGTGATATGAGAGGGATTAAAAAGTATAGAACCTCTATGTGGAGTAATGATTGGTGCGTGCACTGGACATCAAATTTTGCGAGTGTAATAAGATTAATCATTACGGCTAGCCCTTGGATAGCTCAAAAAGCCATTGTCATTTTTCAAAAATCTGTGACGGTGCGTATTCACACGCTCTGGCCGAAGATTCTTTTCTATCTTAAATTTTTCTCGTGATTCGTCAAATCTGCTACCAGTATATTCCTTCCCAAAAGAATAATAAATAAATAAATTAGAAAGAGAGACAGGTCTGATCTAGAGTCGAGAGAGAGAGAGAGAGAGGTGTAACAATGTATCGACTATAGAGAAGAGTTGGGGTTCGTTTGTTAGTTGGGGGATGCGTGGTTTAATATTCCAATTTTGTCCCTAACAAATTTTCATGGTGTTCAATTTCATCCTTATCTCTCCTTAGTCCTCTTTACATATTCATTTCATTGAAACGATAATTCAATATTTAGTTATTCAATTTTGATAGCAAAAATAATTTTTCCTATTATGAAAGATATATGAATATTCGTTAAAGTCTAAAGGAAGTAATAACATCAAATTAACTTTTTGATAACAAATGATACATTTTCGTTCGAAATTTTTTGTTCGAAGAATGGACATACTTTTGGTGTTGACCGTTAGATTTTTCAAACAAAGTATAGAGTAGAATGGATAAATAAATGAGATGAGTTGTTGTATGAATATTAAAGATTGCTTACATTTACGTTTTATTTGTCTGTCTTTATAACATTGTTTTTGGCATGACAATTAATCTATTATTGATTTTTTTACCTTAATTCAAGCTTATCAATGTAGACACTAAGTTCAATTCCAATTATGGGATATGTGATTGATCATTGATTTGCTTTCCTTGGAGGGCCAATTGCTAACCAATCATGGCGAACAAATTACTTAGATTACTCGTATGGATGGATTTGGGTTTTGCATGTACCATATTTAGCACATGAAAAAATTGCAGCCATAGAATGGACTTGGGGCAAAAAGGCATATAAAACTCGCTGTCCATTCTTATATGGGTTTGTTGTCAATGTCTCGCTCTCAAACACATAACATGATATGGTTTGCTCAAATGGGATGCAAATTTTCATCCTTGGTACTTATGCCAAGGAAGTATTTTTCTTGTACAACAATTTTGCATAATGCCACAGTGAGAATAAAATAGTAATTATTTATAATAAAGTACTTGATCATTTTAAATTGCAATGAAATACACAAGAACGTAAAATAATAATAGGCGAGAAGGTTGCAATAGTAAAAAAGATATTTCTCCTGCACCAAAGATTTCAGTTCTTTGAAATCTCAATCGACTCATACTCTCATGGAAAAACATGAGTCAAAAATTGTTATAAAAACGTGTAAAGTGAGAATAACAATGACGTATTTTTATGAATCAAAAACTACAGGGCATACTTTCCAAAATGAAAAACCTCGAGGACCAAACTGTGATATCCCTTTTTTTTAGAGAGAGAGAAGGCGTAGGTCCTTGATCTTATCTACAAACATAATGCGTTACGTCAATGCCAGCCCACATACAAGAACTTCTCGAATGTTCAAACCCCTCCTCGCCCAACCCACCCTATATCTCTCTCTCTCACAGACAGACAGAGAAAAACACCCTTCCTCATCCACCCCCAAAAACCCATGATCAAAGATTTGTTTGTACGCGACGCCACGAAATCGACCCTCCACGCACCCCATTTTCTCCCCCAAAATAAATTAAAAATGGTAAATACATTCACATCTCTCTCGCAAGTCTCGACTATGATGCGTACATATTGATAGATATTGATATATACAGTAATTGTATATGATTATTTTCTTGTAAACCAAGTTTATTCGATTCCACCAAGATCCCTTTATTCTCATTTTTCATTCGGATCCCTCTATGCCGTGACAAAAACCTTCCATCCTTTTGGTCCCGACAGCTTCTAAAAAGTTATCTTAATCCCATTTCTCATCTCAACAATCGTATTAAAAAAAGTATAAGAGATCAAGGTAAATAAAGACTAGCAAAAATGGTGATAGACAGCCATAATCACAGTGATTATTCTGAGAAAGTGCAGAGATGTCAAGATTATATAAAGGCATTAGAAGAAGAACGTTGCAAGATTCAAGTATTCCAACGTGAACTCCCTCTTTGTCTTGAGCTTGTCACTCAAGGTAAACTATTTTTATACTGGTTCTATGTTCAAAAGACATACTTCTGTTGTTTTTTAATGTTATTTTGCATGTGGGATTTTGGTATTTTTGCAGCAATTGAGGCATGCAAGCAGCAGTTATCTGGAACATCAACTGAGTATAATTTGCGCGGGCAGTCTGAATGTTCTGAGCAGACATCAACTGAAAGGCCAGTTTTCGAAGAATTTATTCCTATTAAGAGAAATTCTGATGATGAAGAACAACAATATAAGAATCCAAAAAATTATACTAGTGTTAATGGGAGTGAAAAAAGTTCCAAGAAATCAGACTGGCTTAGATCTGTCCAACTATGGAATCAAACCCCAGATCCACCCGTCAAAGAGGTAAATTTATTTTTAAAAAATTACATTTTTGAAATTTTGATTTTTTGTTTCTTTTTAATTGGGGGTTAGTCAATTTTGATAAATGTTGAATTTTTATTTTTTATTTGTTGTAGGATTCACCAAGAAAAGTTTCAGTTGTGGAGGTGAAGAGAGATGGAAGTGGTGGTGCATTTCATCCATTTAAGAGAGAGAAAAGTCCTGGCACTAGTGGTGCTACAACTGCTACTGTACAAGGGCCAATGAATAGGGCGGCGCAGGTGGCGGCCGCCAGTTCTTCGGTGGAGACTGGTGGTAGCTTTGGCGTTGGGAGTGGTGGAAGTAAAAAGGAAGAGAAGGAAGGACAGTCTCAAAGAAAGGCAAGGAGGTGTTGGTCACCCGAGTTGCATAAAAGATTCATACAAGCGCTTCAACAACTTGGTGGTTCACATGGTAATTAATCTCCTAATTAATATGAAATCAAACACTAATTTTCTTTTAATTGTTCTTATTGGTTGTAATTTATGCAGTTGCTACACCTAAACAAATTAGGGATTTGATGAAGGTTGATGGCCTCACAAATGATGAAGTTAAAAGTCATTTACAGGTTTGTCTTGAGAATTTTTCTTTGGAATATGAAAAGTAGTGGCGCATCTCAATCTTGGTCAAGTATGTAAATGCTGGCCAATCACTCGGAATTTTAATATGGTTTGCCGTAGTTTCTAAGAATTTACTGACTTTGGATCTTCTAGTAGATGTAAAGTCGACGCTATTAATTCTTTGAATCGTGAAAATTCTTTAATTGATGGATAAAGCTAAAGGTATTTATGCAGTCGAACCTGAATTTAGTTTGTTGATGATGGAGAATCACTTGGAATTTGGAGGAAACTTTCATTCGAAGGAAAGACTAATTGAGTAGAAATGGGAATAGTCCACAATCCACCACTTCTTGATTTATTCGTGCTTGTGAATGAAGAATCTTGATTAGAAAGAAGCTTTCTCGACAAGATTCTTGATTCTTCTCCTGTTGTATTTGTGGATTAAAGTTAAGCATGGCCTAAATATTTTGTATTTAATGTTAATTGCAGAAGTATAGATTGCACACGAGGAGGCCTAATTCTTCAATTCACAATAACAACAACCCACAAGCGCCACAGTTTGTGGTGGTGGGAGGAATTTGGGTGCCACCACCGGAATATGCTGCAATGGCATCTGGGAAGGCACCGGTAGTTGCCACCACTTCTAATGAAATATATGCTCCTATTCCTGCACTACCACCACCCTTCCATGAAACATCATCGTCCCCTAAACAAAGGCAGCAAAATAATCAGTCAAATTCCGATGATCAAGGCAGCCATAGCGAAGGCCAAGTTCATTCTCATTCGCCGGCCACCTCCTCGTCCACACACACGACCACTGCCTCCCTGGCTTATTGATTTGTGCGTGTGGAAAACTGTAGAAATTTTTGCAATATTGACTTGTGTAATCTTGTTGTATGAAATGAATGAGTATTGAGGAAAATATAGAGTTGATTTTTGGTCCTTTTCTTGCACATATTTATTCTGTTTTATTTTTAGTTTATATTATCTTGGAGGTATGCACTTGATAATGAGAGTCAAATTGATTAAAATACTTGCAACTTCCCGTTGTATTGGATATCAAAATGAAGGCCGTGACAAATAGGTCAAGTAATTGATTTAAGTTTTTTTTTAAAGAATAAATCAGCTTCACGAAGCAGCCTGTTTTATTAATAACGAAATAATTAACGAAATTCGATTACAATAAAAGAAAGAGGTGATAAAGCCAAGTTTTCGCTCTAACTCTCGTTAATTATGTTGAGTTGAAGATGAAGGTTTCAAATTAGTTGATTTTTTTTCAGTGATTGATTACGTTATTAAGTCTCTACTATTTGATCATTGGAAACGAACTTTTAAGACTTCAACGTCCTGTCTATTGAACAATGAGGGTCTTTATTCAATTCTTCTTAATAAATAGAGCTCTTAATCTAAAACAAATATATCGATTTTTAAAAATTATTCAATTTTTTTAAAAGGAAAAAAATATCTTCTTTTTCTCGATCCCTCCTTCCATGTGTAATCCCTATTTACTCACTGCCATTTTTTACTAAATCAATATTCTTGAGACTAGTTATAATCCCATGATTTGATGCCAACAAAAGTAGAATACACACTTGGTTTTATGCCCCCTCTAACTTGTGGAGGAAATTTAAAAATTTGTAAGGTGTCAATGTAAGAATCAATGGGCCCCATTTAAGAATATTCTCGGCATTCGAAGCAAATGCTTCATTGTATTATTAGGATAATATGGTTAACAATAAGTAATTAATGGGCTGACTAAGTCATGATTTCATTACTTAATTTGTTTATATTGTCTTCTTCGAGACACGAGAAGATATAATCGGATATATTGAGAATCTTGGCATTGTCCATAACATTGTCCTTGGTACTGGATTCATGTGACAAGTGTCAACTACCATACGTTAATAATACATTTAGCCCTGTTTGACAACCATTATTACAAAAAAATTTAATTTTCATACTCATTTTTAATTAAATATTTTACATGTAAAACTAAAAATTTCCCACTTTTTAATCATATTCTTAAAAAAATTATTGTTCAAAACTTAATTTTCTCAAAATAATAGCCATCAAAATGGACTTAGTAAGGATCAAAATTTAACATCTTCCTCGAGGTTGTCATCATCTTTCTCCAATCACACCTCGTGCAATATAGCAGTCCGACAACAACTAAACGAATGTAAACTTGGAAGGACTGAGAACCTATTTTGGAAAACAACATGGCAATAGGATGAAGGGAGGGGGATTTTGCATAGATTCTGAGATTTTGCCAGTATGAATTTGGCTTGGTATTCCTCCTCGATCTTCCGTTTCCAACATCTGCGAAAATAATGAGGAGAAATGTTGAGAAAACGAGGATTAATATGGGTGATAAGTACAACACAATATTGTATTCTTTTTCTTTTCTTTTTTTTTTTTTTTTGTCAATTTTGTTTTTATTGAATTATGAGTATAATTGTAAATTTGTTGTGGTGTATTTATTAAAAATATATTTTAGTTATGGTGTAATAATTCAATTTTGTAGTGGTAATATAATTACCCCCACCAAATTTGATGTTTTTCAATATCCCCATTTTGCAATCTGTTTCCCTCTGCAGACAATTTTTGTTCCATCTATATCCATTTTTGATCTTTTAGACTTAATTGATTTTAATTTGTTTACATTATTTTAGAGTGATAGTTATTTTTATTTAAAATTTAATTTTTTATTCTAATCAAGTAATAAATAATAATTATTGATACAATAAATTAAAATTGTTCATTTAAAGTCAAAAGTTACAAATTTAATAATTAAATTATTAATGTTTTTAAGAGTGAATTGTTTCAAAAATCATTGAACTTATATTATGGTCACGGACTGCTCACCGAACTTCATTGTGCTTCACGGTAGTCACTCAACTTTGCCATTTACCTCTCCATCCATCACCGTTAAAAAATCTATTTGTTGGGTGCTGACATGACGGACGGAATTGCTGATCTGGCGTTTGACGGTGTTAACTTGGTGCCAAGTCAAACAAATATTATTAAAACATATTTTATAAAAAAACAA
>CAIGRB010141986.1:20543-57536 GCA_903798255.1 Fraxinus quadrangulata | reverse complement strand
TTTGGTTGCAGGATGCAAGACGCTAATGGCTTCAACCAGAAAATCTTTAACACCGTAGTGCAATTTTGCCAAAAGCCCTCCAGTATTACCATTTTCTTCAGCCTTCTTTACAGTAACAGCCTAAAAATGTTTGCAAAAAGCCATTTAATCATCAAGAATAACGAAAATATAACTCATCAACATTAAAATTACCACGTAGTAAGAATAAGTAACAGTGAACGAGTGAAGTGCTGTTATGACTGAAACAGGTGACAAAGTAAATTTGATTCAAAGTTTTGCTTATGTAATGGATCTTTTATTGAAAAAATTTAGACGTGGTATACACAAACCTGGGCATCTGCCAAGCAAATAAGGCTCATAACAGAAGACACTCCAGATGTACCTTCTGGGGGCCTTTCTTGGGGCAATGCAGTCTGTAAAGGGGGAAGAACCTCATGAGCTAAATAATGATACACGCCGGAAGCTTTTCTGAGGATGGTGGCAGATTGCACCAAATCTATAATGATGAACAAGAATCAGCAGAGATACTAATTACATGAAGAAAAAAGAACTTCTTCAGCTTTCTGCTTACCCGTTGATAGAAGTTGTAGAGCCCGTTCTCGAAGCATTGCACCATAAAGGAAAAGGGTCATTCCGAGTTCAAAGCGTAAATCTTTAATCTGATAGAACTTGGGACCATTAAGGTGAAAAATAGATGATGAAGTAAGAGTGCTGCTCCAACTTATTTTCAGGTCCGAAATCCAGCAAGTCATACGGCTATTGCTGCCGACCAGATCGACATGGTGAACCAGGTTTTCCAATAAAGGTAGATAATTTTCCAATTTCTGGATGCCCTGGGAGAGTTACAAAGAGAAAAACACAGAATGAAATCTAACATATTCAGCCATTGTATTTCGGACAAGGGACAGAGTCTGATTATTTCAAATTGTGGACCATCATCAATTAGACTCAAAATTAAAATGACAATATTAACAATGCTGGTAGTTTACTTGAATCAAATGACACAACATGTATACGAAAACCATATTTTTTCACAAGGGCTTTCTAGAAACATCCACTTCCAATGTATTATTACCTGTTCACAACGGGATGTCAGTCCTCCGGACATTTCCCTTGCAATAGCCTCTGTAACAAAGCTGTTCTCATTAATGGACTCCTCGACTGCTTTACGCTTGGAACTCAACTCCTTAAGCTGCTCAAGAGTGCCAGAATCACGCGCCAAAAGTGCATTTTGATACACAACCTATTGATTGCATTAGGGTATTATTAATCATTTTAGGTAACAAAGATTGTAAATGCAGTCCTTTTACCAGTATAATTTAGAGCAACATTTTACCATAAAAACCAAAAGTTGGGAACTTTGAAGTGCCAGACAGCACGACATAAACAAATATGTCATTGCAATTATTTCAATGCGTGAATTGCTCAAATTGGTAGAGTTACAAAATGATTTCATTCAAATTTAAACTGAATATTCACAAATTGCAATTCTAAATCCTAATTCGAATCAATAAACAAACATAAAAATAAAGAAGCAGTGAACCCTTATGTACTTACACTAGAAACATCAAACTTCAAACATAAAAACCTGAATACAACCCAAAATTTCCCACTCCAAGAATTCAAGTTTTCTCTTAAACAGAAAGCAACGGGAAAACATACATATAAAGGTGTAAAGAAACTACACATACCTGCTTGGTTTTGAGCTTTGAAAGGCCTGGATAACTTAACATCATCTTCACGGACACAAAGAATCTATATAAGAGATTTCAAGATTCCGATGATTCTGTCTCTCTCTTTCTTGAATTCCAATATTTTCACTTCGATAATTGAAGAAGAACACTTTGAATGGACCACGTCAAACCCAAAGCCTTCTCTTTTCTTCTGCTACAGTTGTACTGAAGAGATCATTTATATTAACTCCAATCTGGGTTTTGTCCCAAAAAGGGAAGAATATTGGAATTTTTATACGAAACTACCTGGAAATTGATTCACAATGACAATTATACTATCTATATACGCCTCTCCATCTCTATATAAAAAATGATTATTGGCAGTTTTCTACATAGCGTTTACAAACGAGTAATGTTTCTTTATTTTCCTTCTCGACCAAGCTTTCTATGGTGAGAACGTAATACACGTTGACTTTGGGCCCGTAGATCCAAGGCCTTTTTCTAATCGAGCCCAAATTTATATATTTCCTTTCTTAGAACTGTTTGACAATCATTATTTTGTAACAGAAAAAAAAAAGTTTTAAATAGTGATTTTTAGAAAAATGTATGATTAAAAAATAAATTTTTTTGATATACGTATAAAATATTTTATTGTGTGAATTTGTAATTGAATACGATCATGTAGCAAATCATAAAATAAAGTAACGAATGTCAAACATACACTTAGTCAACCACTATTTTAATTTCAATTAGCTAGAATTTGTTAGGTACATACATGCACACTACTACAAATGTTTAAGGTGGGTTGGATCTAATCAAAACGGTCCATGTTTTAGATGGCCCCAATCACGTGTAAAAAATTTTATGGGCCAGGCCCGGATTGAAGACCCAATGTTTTCCAAAGCCCAGTCCATATTTGGCGGGCCCAACTCTGCCCGTTCAACGTGTTCAGCATTTCCAGATTATACATGGAGGATTTCAAAATAAAAATAACTAGAATATTCTTTTTTTCATTACCTAATCCTCGAAATTAAGGATTTCTATCCACTCCAATAAACTTTATCTCAACATCGAATATAAATCTTCAATCATAATCCTCATAGCCACCACCCTTTCAGTGATATAGATTGAGAGAGGTGAACGAATTGTCCACAAACATGTCCTCATCCGAAGACAAAGTCGTTGGCTGAGTTTTCCGACAAAACCCGCAAGCGTATGTAATCGTTGTTCAAATAATAAAATTTGTAAGTTAAGAATATTGTTCCCACGAGAATTAAGATTAAATTTGTAGTTCAATAGTTACTATTAAATTCGAAATGTGATGATATCAAAAGAGATGGTTTGTATGTTTTTTATATTAATTCTAAACCAACAAAGCAAATAAATATTTATTTAATATATGAATGTTTGTAATGGAATTGTGAACCCCCTATTGTCATTTAATTCAATTCTTAATTCGTAATCTAGTAAATTCATGCATTCAAAACAATCGATAATCCAATGTTATTCAATATTCTTTTTCAAGATATATTAAACCTATATTTAATACGACCCGATCATATTGTTAGTCCGAATTTATATGAAAACATGTATTGATTCACATGATTTATCACACGTGATTGTACAAACTATAGATATTATTCATAACATCTATTGCAATGTATTGATTTTGCCGCGTTCTAGACTTATTGTGAGTATTTCTATACCACAACAAGTAACTTATTATCTAATTGGTGATCAAGCAATCAAATAGTTCAATGAAAATACAAAACAAATCAAGAAAAATAAAGAAATACTAAACTAATTGTCTTGAATTAAAACAAACAAACAATATGATTCATCATTCATCCAATACAACGAAAAATTTAGTCTAACATTCTTATATTTAAAGTACACAAGAATAATTGAAAAAAATCACCCGAAAATAAGAAAAATGGAAGAAGTAAGATAAATTCATGTTCTTGGCTCAAATTTTGAAATCGGACTATAAATCTTCAAAATTCTTATATGATTTGTCTTGAATTGATATATAGATTTGTTTTTCTTCTCCAAAATATATAGAATATGATGAAATTTAGGATGAATGACTCTTTCCCACGTTCTAGTTGAGTTTGATATTTAAAATATGACAAAAAAATTGCATTGAATTATTACCAAAATAAAAATAAGGAAAATCGATTTTTTTTCCTTTTTTTGTACTGAAGTGCGCGCCTAGGCATATCTAGGGTGCATGCCTAGCTAGTTTGCCTCAGGCACCCTATTTTTTGTTGGGGGCACGCGCCTCTCCTGTAGGTGAAGGCGCGCGTATCGTCTAATTTTCGATAGCTGAATAATTTTTAATATTTTTATCATAACTTTCTCTTCTGAAATTTGATTGAGATATTCAAAGTGTATTGAAAAGTTAACTCAGAGGGCTACAATTCTTATATAAATACCATTTTTTCTATTCTAAGGCTTGCTTTGTCAAAATTGAATCTAAATATGAGACTAAAAATGTGGAGCACAACTTTCGAATGAAAGTTGATGTGTGATAATATTTTAACTATATTTCATCACTTTGACTGCTTTTTTCATTCAATTGACTCCAACACTTTCAAATCTTCATCACGAGGTTCGTCCAACTTTTTAGTAGTTGCATTTTAGTCCCCAAGCTTTGAGTTTGCTTCATTTCAGCCATTTTCTTTTGCAATCTTATTCATTTATCTTTCAATTGTAACCAATTAAATGCTTGGTATTTTCTATCTCCATTTCGTTGCTCGTCTCATCTATGGATTATTTGCAATTTAGTACTCGACTTTTGAATTTCGCTATTTTTCACTATTTTTGCATTTTTTCTCCAAATTTTCATCAAATATCGAGTTTTACCTATAAAAAATAATACAGCACAAGTTATGTAATATTTTATCCAAAAATAGTAAAATATCATCATTTAGGATCTCGAATAAGTATAGAAACTGCACTTATCATTGAGACATCACGACATACATAAGTGACAATAAAAGTTGTACTAATT
This sequence comes from Fraxinus quadrangulata, assembly GCA_903798255.1. Taxonomy (NCBI): domain Eukaryota; kingdom Viridiplantae; phylum Streptophyta; class Magnoliopsida; order Lamiales; family Oleaceae; genus Fraxinus; species Fraxinus quadrangulata. The sequence goes on along the minus strand of CAIGRB010141986.1, from coordinate 52,850 downwards.
CTACGATTTCATCTCGTCTCAAATCTTTCTCCATCTAAGCTTTTTTAGTACGTCTTCTCGGTGGTGTAACGCAAGAATGCAATTCTTGATGACATTGTGATATAGTGAAAGATGTGACACAATGCCAAGAATTTGCAAAGTCTACTCATTATCAACCAAAATCAACCATAACTCTAACTAAAATGATTAGACAACCCTAAGCACTAACACTACTTAAAGAGTACTTAAGCAATAAAAATAAAATAAATATATGAGCAATTAAAAATGTCAGGCTGTCGCACGTGGCCTCTTGTTGCGTGACAATCACTATGCTGTCCAGCTAACTGTGTTTCCAAACTTTCGTACTCTTGCATTTCTTCTAAAATGCTGAAATTGCAAAATTAATTTTATTATAATAAATTGTTCTACTTAACTTGTTTCTTTTAAAATTGTTTTATATGAACTTAAGTAACGATATGTTTATTGACGGCTTAGAGACTTTTTAAAGCTTATATTTAATGTAAACCATGTCAATTTAACATTAAACTTTCTAATAATTCCTTACAAACAAATTCCTCTTATCGTCCGATGTGTTTCAATTAGTTTTTCTTGGAAATTTTTTTTATTATAGGTGAAAATAAAACCAATCAATATTTTTATGGAAAATGTTCATTTTTCAACCAAGTTTCTGTTTTATGTTTGATTGGCATTTTCTTCTATGAAAAATATTTTTCAATTTTTGGTCCAGTGATCATATTTTCCTCAAAAATAAGGAAAATATTTTTTTTTTAGGTAGGAATAAGTTTTTATTTTCGAGGCAATTCACTTTCGTTTTCTCTTTCATCTACTCAACTATAAAAAATAGACAAATATAATATTTTTTAGGTTGAAAACTAAACTAATCAAATATATTTAATTAATATTTTCCATACAAATAAGTTCGAGGCGATTCATTTGCTTAAATTGTTTTTCCTATATAAATTTCATACTCGCAATTAAATACACCTTTAGCTTCTCGTGATGGGTCTTCCGATCTATACCACACACGACAAATTGTTTCTACTTTTCTTTCTTTTTTATAGCTTGATAAATTTTGTACAGGCATAGTGATCACTGGACTAAAGTGGGAAAATTTTCACTTTTTTTTTGCTTCAAAAATAGCCTCTTTACGAAGTTCACCTTAAAACCTAATAATCATATCATGATGGATACAAATCGATAATTGCTATCTGTTTGAGCCACATTATTTTTTTTTTCATTATTTTACTCATTTTCAACTACACATTCTTCAATAAAATAATATTTTTTTTCACATCAATAATTTTTCACTCTTTTTCAACCACATAAAAAATTACATTCTTGGCCCCAAAATGTGCACCAAACATAGGCTTGGTGTCAAAGATAAAAAATTAGTGAATAATTCACTCTTTTAACAATTTAACCTTTTTAGAAGACGAGAAATTTAATTTAACATATTACCATATCTGCCATCGGTTTATGAAAATTTTATAATCAGCACTTTAATTAAAAACATGGTAACTGAATAAATTCACACGCAATCTCCAACATTAGTTCACCAATGGGTTCAATTAAGTCCAAAATTTTCCAACTTGGATTAGTAAAATACAATCTCCATTGAGCTTTATAGTTAAAGCCGCAAAATAGCTTTAATTACTAGTGCTGAAGTAATCATGAAGTTAAGAAAAATCTTGATTAATTTATTAACTTAAATTACACAATCTCTACATTGAATGTATTTTATATGGTTTAAAGGGCAGATAAATCCTGGAAATACCTTTACTATTTTCCTAGTGGATTGACATCATGTCCAAATCCAATATAGACAAATGAATCTGCTAAATATTTTACGTTTATGCATTGTATTTTGCCTTCTTTTATGTGTCTGTTATAAAACAATCCAATTTACAATAACTCAGTGTATATAACTTGTTATGAATATTAAAGTTAAGAAAATATGACACAGTGAAAGAATCATACAAGAATATAAGATTTAACGTGGAAGCCCAAATCTGGGAAACCAATGTGTAGAGACGGTGAATTCACTATGATCGATAGCAAAGAAGTACAAAAGAATCTCATAAGACTTCCAATCTATCTCATAATATATGAGTCTCTCTCTATAAACTAGATCCTCTCACTTTGATGTTCTCTCTATGCTATACAATGTTTTACTATGCTCTCACAAGGTTATGAAAATGATACATCACGTGGAGTGTAAATAGAAACTCATTACAAGTTTTTGGATGAAATACAATACAAGGAACGAATCAGAATCGAAAAAGGATTCCCGCCCGGATAATACTAGTGCTTGAGAGCCAGTCGAGCGACAGTCGCAATGCTCAAGTGCCGCGAATGTAGCGCTGGGCGCTACTTCTCGAGCCAATTTCACCGTTTCTCCATTAGGCGCCCTGAACCAAGCACTTGGGCACTCATTTGTTGTCCAAAACTCCAAAACTAAGTCTTCAATTATCTAAAGTCCTTTTACCAATCAAACTTTCAATCCTTGATGAATTTTGATCCCTTTTTGAATCGGACTTCCAAACTAAGAAGGCTCTTGTTCATTTTATCAATTTACGGATCCAATCCTAATCCCAATAGGAATTTGGGTCATACTCAACATTGTCATTTTATATCTGTAAGGAAAAATTGGCTTTTTAGTTGATGCAGCAAAAGTTTGCTAAAAAAGAATTAGTGGCCAATAGAAGGGTCCTTTTCACCTTTATTCCACAAAAATATAAGTCATCAACCACTACAAATACATGATGATAATCATTGAATCCCTCCATTCTTGGTGTGAATTTGTTTTCGGGGCAAAAATGGTGTCATCAGCTCCAGCTCCTTCAGAGCCTAAAGTTTGTGTTTTTTTAATCATTTTTATTTTACTTTCTGAAGGCTAAAAATTTGATTGAGTTCTTGTACGAAAGTTCATGAGTTTGTGTTATGATATTTGTGCATGGTGCAGGAAGTTCCGGCAGATGATACATGGACTGAAAAAGGTCCATCTCGGGAAGCCAAATGGTGGTACTCGACATTTCACACTGTCACGGCCATGGTTGGTGCTGGTGTCCTCAGCCTGCCTTATGCCATGGCTTACTTAGGATGGTACTATCTCTCTCTGTGTGGACCGTGTGGAGCCTAATCATACTGCTCACTTATTACCTCGATTTCAAATTGATTTACTATATTTGCTTGGCATGTTTATGAATTCATTCTTTTTATCATTGTGGGATTAGGTTTTATATGTAACATCCTTGCGTTGATAGAGTGTGGTTTCAATGCCTGATGGTTTCTCTGGCAGGGGTCCGGGGACATTGGTATTGGCAATATCTTGGATTATCACATTGAATACCATGTGGCAGATGATACAGCTCCATGAATGTGTTCCTGGGGTTCGTTTTGATCGGTACAATGACCTTGGCCGACATGCCTTTGGCCCGAAATATGGGCCATGGATAGTACTCCCTCAGCAGCTTATTGTCCAAGTTGGTTGTGACATTGTATATATGGTCACTGGAGGAAAGTGTCTCAAGAAGTTCATGGAAATAGCCTGCACCAATTGCCACCCAATTAGGCAATCTTACTGGATTTGCATCTTTGGAGGTCTCCATTTCTTCCTCTCTCAATTACCTGACTTCAATTCTGTTTCTGGTGTTTCACTAGCAGCTGCAGTCATGTCTCTAAGGTACTTCAATCATTTCGGTTTTTCATATATTTTCCTCTCGATGTTAAGAACTATGAAATAAATTGAAACACAGAAAGGAATTTCACAAGGGATGCTACTTTTGACGTAATCAGAAATATGTATTAAACTGCAGCTATTCAACTATAGCTTGGGTGGCCTGCTTGAGTCGAGGCAGGGTCGAAAACGTGAACTATGGGTACAAGAAAACGAGTGGAGCTGATTACATGTTTCGTGTTTTTAACGCTTTGGGGCAGATTACATTTGCCTATGCTGGCCATGCTGTGGTGCTTGAAATTCAGGCCACAATTCCATCCACTCCTGAGAAGCCCTCTAAGGTTCCAATGTGGAAAGGTGCCGTTTGGGCATATTTCATCAATGGAATCTGCTATTTTCCAGTTGCTTTGGTTGGATACTGGGCATTTGGCCAAGATGTAGCTGATAATGTGCTTGTTGCACTTCAGAGACCATCATGGCTCATTGCTGCTGCCAACTTAATGGTAGTCATCCATGTTATAGGAAGCTATCAGGTACAAATTTTTACATGTTTAATCGATTTTCTTGGAAAGTTTAAGGTTTATTTTTTTTTGTTGGTGATCTAGGACGATTGGTCTCTATATCTACGCATCTCATGTTGCAGGGGGGTGCAGTGTGTCTAAGAATAAGTTATGTTGAGAAAAAGTAATATAGCTTGCAAAGTTAATGAGAAAAATTATTGCAGGTTTATGCAATGCCAGTATTTGACTTGGTTGAGAGAACAATGGTGAAAAGAATGAACTTTCCCCCGGGAGCTACACTAAGACTCGTTGTTCGTTCTGCTTATGTTGGTAAGAATCTAGTCATTCGAGACAAAAGCGTTGAATGAAATGGAATAAATTTCATAACTTTTTTTTATCTATGAATTACAACGAAAAAGACTATTTTTCTCAGCATTTCTACTCACAACGATACTGATTTTATCAGCTTTCACCCTATTTATTGGTGTCACCTTCCCTTTCTTTGGTGATCTTCTCGGTTTCTTCGGCGGATTTGGCTTTGCTCCAACTTCTTACTTTGTAAGTCCCAAGTACCATTTGCTTTGATCTCCAGCTTCCAACTTATAAAGTCTTGTACTATTAGTTAAAAAAAAAAAAAACTAAACTTTCTCTGCAGCTACCAAGCATAATATGGCTAAAACTTATGAAACCACAGAGATTCAGCTTATCGTGGATTATCAACTGGGTAAGTAAGAGCACTATACAAACCTCAATTCCACCTTTAGAGATGGTTAAAGAAAAAAATAATATATAATTTAATTTTTATTTCAATCCTAAAATATTTAAGACTCATTATGTGATTTCAGGCATGCATTTTTATTGGAGTGTTCATTATGGTGGCATCAACAATTGGTGGACTGAGGAATATAGTTGCTGATTCCTCCACTTATGAATTCTACTCTTGAAAAAAACTCAAAAGATTGAGTTGTGAAGTTCTGGCTTACATTTATCACTTAATTATGGTTTTATTTTGTCAAATGAATTACTGTATTGGACAATACTAAGTAAAAAAAAAAACCAACGAATCTAATTCTGTATTTTTAATAGGGAACATATCAAGTATCATGTACCAAACATGTACTGAATGATTAAATCATGAATGAATTTTAGCTCAATCATTTTGTTAGACAATAAGTTGGTTGCTTTAGAACCTTTGGTGTTTTTTCTCCACTGTGACAACATTTATACTTGGTTTTGAATTGTTTCCTTAATAAGAAATCCAAATTGAAGTTGAAATATTTCCAATCTTGGAGTTTTGATGAACATGGACTGAAAAAGTCACTTCCTTCCATGAACAAAATTTTCCTAATAACGTAAAATTTCCCTAGAATGAAAAGGTTAAAACTGGGAGATTTCTTCAGCAAAGATGAAAAGATTGACGATAAAATCATCGATGAAGCCCTTTTTCTAGGTGCGCTCCTACAATAATGCAAAAGCTAAGTTCCCCAAAAAGCAAATGATGAAGGTCATGAAATAGTTTATTTAGTGATTGTTGAAACCTTTTGTTACTTTTGTGCAATCAACTTGAAGCTTTTTATGATTACAATGTGGGAGACCTTTCAATTTTGCAAACACTATAAAGTTGGAGAAATTCATTTTTTTTTTTCCTTTGTGACCCCATTCATGTCCTTCCAAAGAAAGACAATAACCCTACTCTTTTGCACGCTCATAAGTTGTATTAACAATAATCACGAGTAAAATTTTAGTACATCCTTGACTGGTATGAGTGATCGGAAATTTTCTATATTACACATTACCCCTGTTTGAGCCTTATTTTTTTTTTTTTGGCTAATAATGCATTTTAAAATGATATGTTGATGGAGAATGTGTGGTTAAAAAATAAGAATTTTTTTTGAGTTTGGTGTAGTATTATTTTATTGAAAAATGTGTAAATAAAAGAAGATAGGTAAAAATATATTTTAGAAATAATGGAATCAAACAATATGCTTTAATATTATTTCCTCACTTCAGGAAAGATGATGAAACTTTCTTGTGGTCCCTAGAAGAAAGAAAGAAAACCAAAGCAAAGCAAATTTCCAAATTATAAGTACATTGAATTCTGCAAGAAATGGGTTTGCTTTATTTGGCCCTAATACATATACGATGGGATGTTCAAGTCAAGTCTATCTTCTTTTACTTAAATATTTTACTCAAAACAGGTCCAAATTCGACTCCACTTTAATATTAACATATCGAAAAATATGTTGTACACGCAAATCATTGTCATTTAACGACTTTTAAAAGCAAAATAATGGAGCCATAGTGCAAAAAACTGATGTATTTGATGTGACAAAATTAAAGGAATACTCATGAGCTAAGTCAAATGATTTTTTCAATAAAATGAAATGATCATACCTAATTTCCCAATAACAAAATACCATTAATCCCATATGGAATCATGCAAGGAAAAGCATTATTAACCTCAGTGGCCACACAAGTTTATCCACATTCCTATGCAATAATAGGACCCGTTTTCTTTAAAAAAAATTATTTCGGCATTTTTAGTAAATTTCGAAACCATTTTGGTCTTGCCAAGTTATGGAAATATCACAATCGTATTTTTTATATCTTAAATGTACGTTATCGTAACAAATAATATAATTGACATTTGAATTTGGATGATCATTCCCATAAGGACTACAATTTAATACTTAATTTTTCTAATTCTAATTTGACGAAAACAAACAAAGAATTGTGATTTGTAGTAATTTTTTTTATCTAACTACTTGAAAATAGCGGGATGCAAACAAGGGTCAATTTAGAATTCAAATATGGAATGAGATATTAGGGTATAACAAAACCCTTGATTTCTTATTTTTCTCCTTTGATTTTGTTCTCTAATTCTCCAAGTTGTGTTTTATGTCTCTCAATGTGTGTAACCCCCAAAGAGTGCCTCCATTCTTCCTTTCATACTTTCTTCCACGTTTGTGCCAGATGTAAAGTTTTATGGGCTTAAAAATAGGCAAAAAATTGCGTCATTGTTGACTTCAGGCGGCGCCTTGGAGCCATATGAGTGGCGTTGCAACGTCACGTCAATTTATGGGTGACGCCGCAGCGCTTGATGTGTGGCACCTCTGTTTCTTTACCTCGATAGTGGTGTGAGGCGCCACACTTCTATCTCTCCAACTATTCTAGTGGCGCAGCGCAACCTCTCGGTCTATGTTCTCTTTTTCTCTTCTTTTGATGTAGGAAATTGACTCTTTTATCCTTTTATTCATCTATTCTCCTCGATTTATGCCATTAACATTGTTTTCTCCACTTTTGCAATGATTTGCGCCATCTCACCACACCTATAAAATAACACTGATAAACACATTAAAAACGTTCAACGTTCATAAGATCTAGCTAATTATCAAGTTAAAATAGTATAAAACTCATGAGTAAAACATACTTATCAAATATCCCAAAACTTAATAGTTTGCTAGTCCTCGAACAAACACAGGGAAAAAGAAAATAACTAAGGACACGTAAACAAAAACTCAGCCAGATCGCTTGTCTTTTGGCTCAATATTGAGAACATTATATTACATTCATGAACAACTTCAAAATCACAATTCATGAGCCAAACTTCCACTTATTCAATGCAAAACGAGTGTGTGTGAAGAGTCAAGTGTAACGCCGTATATTCATAAGTTGGTTCAATTCCCAACTCTCAATAGTCAATTATTTCCTTTCTTTGTCGTAAGATTCACACACCCCAAAGGTATTTCTTTTACTCTCTCATCGAGGTGTAATTCTAAAGTTTAGTTTTACCGATCAATTCCTTATACCAATCTAATTTGGTTTACTCTAATTGGCGATGTCAACAATTCATTCATGTGATGATTTTCCCAAAAAAACTTAATAGTTTGCTAGTCCTCGAACAAACACAGGGAAAAAGAAAATAACTAAGGACACGCAAACAAAAACTCGGCCAGATCGCTTGTCTTTTGGCTCAATATTGAGAACATTATATTACATTCATGAAAAACTTCAAAATCACAATTCATGAGCCAAACTTCCACTTATTCAATGCAAAACGAATGTGTGTGAAGAGTCAAGTGTAACGCCGTATATTCATAAGTTGGTTCAATTCCCAACTCTCAATAGTCAATTATTTCCTTTCTTTGTTGTAAGATTCACACACCCCAAACATATTTCTTTTATTCTCTCATCGAGGTGTAATTCTAAAGTTTAGTTTTACCGATCAATTCCTTATACCAATCTAATTTGGTTTACTCTAATTGGCGATGTCAACAATTCATTCATGTGATGATTTTCCCAAATAATAAGTACTTCAACAATCAAATTTACACCAAGTGATTCAAACTTATTAGTTATCTAGTCCCCCAACAATCTGTTTTTACTTGCACACTTTGCATAGAATTTTTCTCCTTTTGGGATCTTTTCAACTCAAAATTGACCTCACCCTTTTCTCTCTTCTTGATCCCTGTAATGAACTTTTATTCAGTAACTCCTCGACTTTTGAATGCCAAAGGGCACCAAGTTTCAAGATACCGCTACGAACTTACTAGCTCGAATAAAAAAGGTGCTGGCGTGAGACATAAACTCAATAAATGTTATGCTTATTTTCTATTAAAGATAAGTAAAATTTACAGTGATTAGATCTCTAGCATTTGGTCATCACCAAATTTATACTAGAAAGTTAAAGACACTCAACAAAAATATTTTTTTAACATACATGGAATCATCATAGTCCTAAATCACTTATTTTACCGGCTCGAATACCCCAAATTATTATATATACAGTTAAAGGATGTTGTGAACCATGGGTTAAGGGATTAAACATCTGAGTCATCTAGACAGTCTATACATATGAATTTTCTTATTCTTATATGGCTCTCAACTTAATCATCGTGCATAAATATTGTCACGCTTCACATGAATAAGCAGAAAATTCAACTAAAGTATATAATTCATTCACAATCCATAAACTAATACATGCTCTCAACTATATCAATCCTAACCGACAAAGATATTTAACTCATACAAGCATGTATAATTTTTTAAAACATTTTTAACACACAAAACAAACACATCACACAAGTACATAAACACTACACAAATGACAATAGCAATTAGCAACTGATTATTGACACCCAAAATTTAAAATATGCATTGTCCTCAATGTGGAAATAAATACAAATGAGGATTATGACTTCCCTGAATACATCAGTTGGTGCCATCATCGTCGCCATGTTGAGGTGGGTCCTAGGTAGTTGGATGATATGGGAATGTCGACTGCTAAGGGAATGTCATGCGGGGATATTCATAGGTAAACACTGTGAATAACTCATTTTGATATTGATAGTGTGTATGCATTGAGTTCTGAAATTGCTGATACTGATCTTTCATTGATGCCTGCAATTGATTCTGTTGATGTCGAATCCCATCATATCTCTGTTTATGCCTCAATTCCAACTCATCCTATCTCTGTGTGGGTTGCAGCTGCATAGCCTCAATACGACTAATAACGTCCTCATTCGGCTCACTGGCAGTTGGAGGTCAACAGGAGGGGATGGTTGCACCTTTGCTTCCCGTGGTGGGGCACTTGTGGATCCTTGCTTGCAAGTAAATTGCCATATTATCTTCTTAGTTATCACTGGTTTAGGATGAACTATGTCCTCTGTTGAAGATGTCACAATTCCACCTTCTCTACAAAGAACATAGGTCAATAAAGGGTAACCCAAACCAACAGTTGTAAAACCTTTGAGAATGTGCAAGAAATTGGTTCGAATAACTGTGCCGACATCAATACTGAGGCCCATTTGAATAGCATAGTTCAATAATGCCTGTTCTTTTGTCACTTCGCTAAAATTGCTGGTAGGCGACAATTTATCACATATGAAATAATGCCACGCTTTACATTCAGCATACATCCATGTGGTCAAAAAATTAGTGACATTTGTGCTTTATCGTTTTCATGTGATGTCCGAATGGCCAATTGTCAAATTATTTCCTTGGGGCCTACTGCTTCATCTTCACGAACTTTGGAAAAGTCATCATTACCAATATCTGGCAACCTATAGAACCTATTGATTGAGGTCCTATCAAAAAAGGATCCAATTGCCCTACACATAAACTTTCAAATCCCTGTAATCCTTAGCATCGGCATAAAATTCCTAAACCGCTAGTTTCAATCCCGGTTGCAATTATTTTGTAAACAACTCCCAATGTTGACCTTCAATCGGGTCCCTTATATAAAGTTCAAGGTTATTAAAACCTCGTTCTGAAATACAACTCTTGTGGACTATCATGTCATGATACCTCATCTCCGCTTCGACGCTGACAAATTTACTTTTATCAAAAGAGCTGAAAGAAAAGTCGAGGATTTTGATTTCTTTTTAGATGGCATGGTGAATTCCAAAAGGAAACACTGTCAATTCCAACAAAACAATTCAATGAACCTCTCAAGAACACAAGACAAACTCAAGTTATGCAAGTCGATTATCAGCTCAAAATCAATTGATAAGTGTGATTTTACACATGTATTAGACACTTCAATAAACTTAAAATCGATGAAATGAGTGGATTCTTACTCACAATTGTGTAAATTGTGCATTTATAGGTTAAATATCACATATTGGTAGAGAGCAAGCAAAAATGAAGAGGAAATGACTAAAATCGTTCAAAAATCTTGAATTTGAAGACCAAAGTGCACAAGTAACGAAAGTTGGAGGACACATGTTACAATTTTGGAGGGCAAAATTGATATATAAGTCAAAATTCGAGAACAAACTGTACAAGATCAAATTTTAGGGATTTCGAGTACAATATTGCTAAGTGACTTGTGTGTAAAAAGAAAAAAAAAAAAGGAATGAAACCAATATAGAATTTTTGGTAAGAAAGGTGGCGCCTAGGCGCCACTTTAAAACCTGGGACAGATTTAATTCTTTCAACGAAATCCAGAGACCTGTCTTGCAATTTCTCTAGGTTTTAAAGTGGTAAAATGGGACAGCCATAGGAGTCTTCTTCTTCATCTTCATCTTCCTTTTTCTTCTTCTTTCTCTCCCTCCTCCCATCTCTCTCCTCTTTTCTTTTCCTTTCCTTTCTCTTTTCTTTTCCTTTTGCCTTTCTTGGCATTTTTGGGGCAAAACTGAGAGCACAAGAAGAAGTAATTAAGGAGTTGGAGAAATATTGAAAAAACCAAGAGTTAGACATTTTCATCTTCAAAAATCCAACCAAAAGGGTTTTTCGAATAATCTTGTATTTTTTCCATTATTTTACCAAACTTGTAATGTATTGTTATAAATATTATCATTTTTATCATATATTAAACATGAGCTAAGTTTTACTGTTGAGATTTATGATTGAGACTTAAACTAGCTTGGATTAATTTCAATATTTGCTTTTTAATGTTAAAACGTTTATTTTCACGTGTATTTACTATTGTATTTCATGCATTTTCATTTATGTGGCAAATGAATGTTTGTGTTTGGTGATTTGTATATTGTTTGAAAGAATATTGTGCATTTTCGATCAAATAGTAAATATTCTAGATTGTTTTAGGAGATAGAGATATACTCATAACCATGTGTGATCCATCGAGCTATTACACAAAAAATTAATGCGGTTGTTTAGTTTTAATCGACATAGAGATATAGTTGGTTAAACCAATCAATTAGGGTTAATTTCGCTCGAGAGATGTAATTAGCTAAATTTGAAAAATCGGGTCTAACATGATAAGTGAGCATTTTATTAATTTGTTTGTTGAGAAATTAATTTAGTAATAGTCAAGTGGAATCATGAATCCCAACTCGTTTAAAATCCAAAATTTCATCATTGTGTGTTTTAATTGAACATCAAAATCATTTTCTTTTCGCCTTTAACTTCAAAATCAAATTGTGTGTGTTATCGTTAAGATTGAATCAATTAGCGTGTAATTAAAGGAAACACGCTTTGAGGGATCAACACGGACTCAAAATTCATTTTATTACTTGAATGTGACCCATGCACTCGTGGTATATGATTTTAGCGAACAAGTTTTTGGCATCGTTGTTAGAGAATTTTTTGCTTTGATTATCATTTTAGTTTTAACAATTTCTTTTTATTTCTTTTTAATTGTTTTTATTTTTGTATATTTCGGCTAACCCCCGTATTATTAATCTATGTTGTATTGGTATACTCTCCTTATACTTTTCAGTTATAGTTTCATGATTCCTATCTTGGTAAAGAACAAAGTTTTTTGCAATATCTAATCTCTACATTGATTATGGATATATACTTGGAGGTCCAAAATGTGAAATTTGTCAAGCAATGCACTGTACATGACAATACTTGTATTCGTGCACTGATACCTCAATGTCGAAACTTCTTTGATTTAGACAATATTTGAAATGTCGAAAACGAGCAGCACTGAACAATTTCGATGATAGTTACATGCTCGCGGGAGATTATGTACCTGACGATTGTGACGAAGACATCAAATTTTCGGGAGATTGTCCTCCATTTTTTTGAATGAGAAAGTACTTGCAAAGTATTACCCGAGCTTGCCAATTTGGATGAAGATAACATGCTTGTGGGAGATTATAGATATTGGAATGAATTCCAAAGTGAGGGTATAATCCACTCGACAAAGTTAATAGAAAATGCTCGCCATTGTCCGTGAAGTTTAATTGCAGACTAATCATTTAATCCAATGAGAACTCAACCATTGAAGAAGAGCCTAAAATGATTGCAAATTTAATCACAACGGAGCTAAGCGAAGAAGTGGCAATCAATGAGGAGAAAATCAACTTACATTCTATTACTTAATTAATTGTCAAAATATTGATTTTGTGATTAAGCTAGAAAATGAAGTGTTAGTCTTCATTGTTGAATTTGAATTGAATGTAATAGGCAAGTCCTATTATATGAAAATGGGAAATTTTGAGCTTTGGAGATCAAGTGAAGAGTGGAACAAAGCCAAACGAAAAAAAATGGGTAAGGCATTCAAAGCCTTTTTAATGCCCATGAGTCTAATGCCAAAATCGAGCTAAAAATTATTAAAAAAAAGGCTTGTTGGTAAACAACCCAACCTTCTAACCCTTAATATTTTTATTTTTCATTTTTTATTAGATAATAATTTTCGTAGTTATATAACTTTTTTAAGTCTTATGTTTACCGTGGTTCTCAATATTTTGAAGGTTCATTTTGACTATGTTGGTCATATTTACCACCTTTGACTAGAACACCACTAGTTAATCCATGAAATGTTTGTTAAATGAAATGATTTGAAATCAAGTTGAAGCTTGTTCACAAGTTTGTGGGTGAATTATAAATGAGCTATTCAATAGCATCACAAGTCCAATTCGAGCATTGGTACCCCTTCACAAAATATCCAATAGGGAAATTCTCATTATCCCCTCTTCTCTTTTATCCTGTTCTTTATATATTGAGGACAATGTGTGATTTAAGTGTGGGAATGGTTGTGCTTTAATTGTTATGTTATGATTAATTATGATCTAGATGTGAAAATCTTTGATTTATGGAGAAAATCTTTGAATTGGTAAGAACTAGGTAGTGAATTTTGTATAAATTTCTATCAATCTTATATTCCTTTCTCTTTCACTTAACCATATTACATGATAAGATTGGGGGTGGTCGAGCAGGTAAGGGATATTATCTAGAAATGTATTGATTCCATACATGTGAACATATTTGTGCGAAGTGTCTTTGATTAACAAGTACAAGCTAGGTGATGACCATAAGCTAGGGATTTAAGCCCAATTTATTTTACCATGCTAAAAGGGCATTGTACTTGTTGATTCTTGTCTTACTCCATAACTTTTTTGACTCGAGTTATTAAGTTCATTGTGGTATTTTGAAATCCAGTACCCTTTGGTTTAAAAAGCCGGGGATTTATCGATCTAAAACTCATTATAAGGGCCAAGAAAAAAGCTTAAAGGAGTAAGGTTAATCATGATCTTTAATTGAAAAAAAATTGATTTTGTGCAACTGTATTGATCTTAGATAACAATTGGGCTTGTATTACTTAGTATAAGTTTAAATATAGAAGCACTCATTAGTGGAAAATCATCACATGCCTAGATGTTGAGATTGTCCTTTAGACCCAATCGAACTATAGAGGAAAAAAAGAAATGAGTGATTTGGGTGCAACCTTCAGATTTACACCTATGAAAATAGAAGAAATATCTATTTAATGAGTGTGGATCTCATGAGTGAGAAATGAAATATTTGACCACTAAGGGTCAGGTTGGAGCCAATTTAAATTTTTTTCCATCTTGACAATCTTTTCCTAATTTAGATGATGATTGAAAATGATTATACACACATATACACCGATCGAACATTAGATAAGTTTAAATTATTTTTGATAGCATTATTTGAAGCATATTTGTGAATTGATTATACCATTTTATATTATTGGATATTTTTGGCAAGCTATCAAATGTGTTGATCTTTTTCTCATTTTCTTGATTGTGTTGTAGATAATCTTGCTCGAGACGAGCAAGAGTTTAAGTTTGAGATTGATAAGTATGATTTTGTACACTTATAGACACTTTAATAAACTTAAAATTGAGGAAATGAATGGATTCTTACTCACAATTGTGTAAATTGTACTTTTATAGGTTAAAAATCACCTATTGGAAGAGAAAAAACCAAAAGGAAGAGAAAATGACTGAAAACATACAAAAATCGTGAATTTGAGGACCAAAGTGCACAAGTACTGAAAGTTGGAGGGCTCCATTGCAATTCTTGGAGGGCAAAATTGATATAGGAGTCAAAATTCAAGAACCAAATTGTACAAGATCAAAGTTTAGGGATTTGACGTACAATATTACTAGGGGACTTGTGGTAAAAAAAGGATGAAACCAACATTGAATTTTTGGTCAAAAAGGTAGCGTTTAGTGCCTAGGAGCAACTTTAAACACCTCTGATCGATTTAATTCTTTTAGCTAAATTCGAGGACTTGCGTTGCAATTTCTCTAGGTTTTAAAGTGGAAAAACGAGGCAGCCAGATGAGTCTTCTTGTACCTCTTCCCTTTTCTTTTCATTTTCTTTCATTTTTCTTTTGATTTTCTCGACGTTTTTGGGGCAAAATTAATAACAGAAGGAGAAGCAATTAAGTTGGAAAAATATTGAAAAAATACTCACTGAGTTACTTACGGAATCTCAAATCGGGGTTCGCCTGCCGCTTTCTATTTGTCTAAGTAAGTCTTAGATAATTGGGTTCTTGCCTTGCATTGGTTTTCATTTCGCCTTCTATTGGGACTTCTATTGATTATTGATTCGACTCTAGGTATTCCCAGCCCACTAACCCCAAGAAAGAGGGGGTACACCAAAGCACCTACACGCCTTCATCGACGTTGTTTTTCGACCGGAAGGAATAGAGTACGGCGTTAAGGAGGAATTGGACATTAATAACTAGACATATTCATCAAATCCAACCAGAAGGGATTTTTTCCTATAATCTTATATTTTCTCAATTATTTTGCTAAACTTGTAATGTATTGTTATAAATATTCTTTTTTTTAATCATATATTTAACATGAACTAAGTTCTATTGTTGAGATTTATGGATGTAACTTAACCTAGATTGGATTAATTTCAATATTTATTTTTAGTGTTGAAATGCTTATTTTCATGTGTATTTATTATTGTATTTTATGTATATTCATTTATGTGGCCAATGAATGATTGTGTTTAGTGATTTGTATATCGTTTGAGAGGATATTATGCATTTTAGACCAAATTGTAGAAATCCTAGATTGCTTTAGGAGATAGAGATATACCGCCAACCCTAGATGATCCATTGAGCAATTTTCACAAAGATTTAATGTGGTTGTTCAATTTTAATCGACACAGAGATATAATAGATTAAACGAATCAGTTAAGGTTAATTTCGCTCTAGATAAGAAATTAGCTAGACTTGGAAAATCGAGTCTATCAATATAAATGAGTAATTTGTTAATTAGCTTGTGGAGAAATTAATTAGGCGATGGTTAAGCGAAATCATGAATCTCAATCACGTTTTTCCTTCAAAATTCTCAAGGTTTTATGTTTTCTTATCTTGTAAAGTTTTAGTTCATTTTCCCTTATTTTCAAATCAAAATTTTAATTGTGTGTGTTTTGTTGTTAGAATTAATTTGACTAGTGTAGTGTAATCGAAGGTAAACATTCCTCGAGAGATCGACAACTCAAACTTTAAAAAATCCATTTATTACTTGAACACAAATTGCGCACTTGCAGTTTGCACTATCATAACGAACGTTAACCCCACAATATCAATGCAAACTACCCATGTCATGGCAACCCAATAATATAAAAAATTTCACCCAACAATCTTGCCTTTTCTCCTAGAAATTTTATCAAACACCTTTAGTGCACTACTTTAAGCCTGCAATTTTAACACCTCAAAATCCCCCAAACTTCCTCTAACGTAAGCCACGAACACTAAGTTACCAACAATTCAAAAGCCAAAACCAACTTCCCCAACTCAAAC
Source organism: Fraxinus quadrangulata (assembly GCA_903798255.1). Lineage (NCBI taxonomy): Eukaryota > Viridiplantae > Streptophyta > Magnoliopsida > Lamiales > Oleaceae > Fraxinus > Fraxinus quadrangulata. Next base: position 36,190 of record CAIGRB010141986.1, on the reverse strand, counting down.
TACCAACAATAATGTATTATTAATTCCACCTTATTACTCCAAAGAAGAAATTAAACTTGCATTCAAGAGCACTTCCTTTGTTGCTATGTTGTAGTTCTCCCTACAAAGCAATTCTAGTTGGAATGTCTCCTTTTAAGTAGAGAAACCAAGAAGTTGAAGTATTAAGTTGAGGAGGAGAGAAAATTCGATCTCTTAGGAGGTGGGTATGTGAAGGAGTGTGTTGTATGTGTTGATGGAGGAGTGTAATGTATGTAATTATGTGGGGGGAATATGGAGGTTGGATGTTGAAGATTTGGAGAAGAAGAAATTTAGGAAGAGGATGGGTGAATATGAATTAGGGTATGGGAGTGATTTGGGAATGAAAGAAGTTTAGATGTGTGAAAGGTGTGGGAATTGGAAAATAACTCTTCGTAGCGCCACGGTGCCTGGGCCTTGTTTAAGTGACACTAGAGCACCGATCTTAGGTGAAGGTGGTGGGTTGTTTGAGTTTACTTTGAAACTTTTCATCTTTTGTTTTCCTTTATGAACTTTATGCACACCCCTAAACTTGAAGTATTGTTCCCTAGTTCATCTACTCAACCATAATGTTGCCCTTAAACTTTAAAATATACTTTCAAATCGCCCATATATGCATAGTTTTACCCCCCTAAACTCGAGATTTGTCTTACAAAATACAACGAGATTGTTATTAAATATAAAATAAACATTCTTAAATTTAAAACTAACTAATAAGAAAGGGTAGAGCATGTGTCGTCGCCCAAGAAGTGTTTCTTTAAAATCATTAGCTTGACTTTACGCCACTATCATTCTAGAAGAGTGATCTCAAGGATTTCTTTAACGGTAGGAAAGTCCTTCACATAATGTTTGATATTTTTCTCATTCACCTTTAAAAAAAAATTTTTTTGGCAGATGTAGTTCAACTGTACCGTAGGAAAACATTTGAGATACCATGAAAGGCCTGGACAAGAGCACTTGATCTTCCACTCTGAAAATCCACTATCAAATGCTCCTGTCATGTCATTGCTTTGTCATTTCTTTGTAGATTGATGCACTTTCATAGATTTATCTTTTAAGTTCTTCCAATTCATGAAGCTATACTATTTTTGTTTCCCCAGCCTTTTCTAGATCTATGTTCAACTATTTTAGTGCCCGATATACTTTATCTCAAACTCCATTGGTAAGTGGCGCATTTTCCAAACACTATCTGATATGGTGACATTTTAATCTGTGTCTTGAAAGCGGTTCTATATGCCCACAAAATATCATCTAATTTCTTTGACCAATCTTTTCGAGATGCATTCACTGTGAGTTGCAGGATTCTTTTCAGCTGTCTGTTCGAAGTCTCAACATGTCCACATGTCTAATGGCGATAAGGTGTGGCTATTCGATGTTATACCCCATACTTTTGAAGCACTGCCTGTAATAACTGATCACAGAAGTGAGTTCCACCATTTGTTCTAGGTGCTCCACATCGGTTGAAGATATATATCTTTATAAAGCTCACCACTACCTTCGCATTATTAATGGGTAATGCCTTAGCTTTCACCCATTTTGATACACAATCCACAGCTAGTAAAATGTATCGATTATTATAGGATGATGGAAAATGTCTCATAAAATCAATACCCCTATACATCAAAGATTTCCACCTCCAGAATGTTGTTTAGTAGCATCTCATGACGGGCCGATATGTTCCGTGTTCGTTGGCACCTATCACATGATCTGCAAAAGTCGTGACAATTCTTAAATAAAGTTAGCCAAAAGAAACTGCATTGGATCACATTCGCTGCTTTTTTTTTAGGGCCAAAGTGTCCTCCAAAAATTGAAGCATGAACCCTTGACAAGATTGTCTTTATCTCATCTTTTGGTATGTACCTTTTGATGATTTGATCCGCCCCTCTTCGATATAAATGCGGATCATCCCAATAATAAAATTTGGCTTCATGTGGAAGCTTTTTCTCTTGCTGATAAGTAAGGTCTAGATCTACATAGCCACTAGCTAAATAGTTGACAATGTCTGCATACCACGGTGCTTTCTTCACTTGCAACAATTGCTCATTTGAAAATATTTCATTGATATCCACCTCATCTGACTTTTGCTAATGTTCTAACCTCGATAAATGATTACGTGATTTTCTATTCTTCTTTTATCACAAATTTCGATGTCAAACTCTTATAGTAATAGAACCCATCGAATCAACCTTTGATATCTTTTTCTCGAACAAGTATTTAAAAGCTACATGGTCTGTATAAACTATCAAATTTGACCCGATTAGATTTGAGCAAAATTTATCAAAGGAAAATACTACTACTAGCATATCATTTTCAGTTGTTGCATAATTTATCTGAGTATCTGTCAAAGTTTTGTTGGCATAATATATTACATGCAATATTTTTCACTTTCATTGTCCCAATACTGTTCCCACGACATAATTGCTAGCTCAATGTGGTGCCACTATAACCGGTACAAATGTTAACTTTTCTTTCAAAGTATTAAAGGCATTTAAATACTCATCGAAAAAGTTAAATGGCACATCCTTCTCATGTAGACTTTGCAAAGGTTTTGTGATATTTGAGAAGTCCTAAATGAATCTTCTATAGAACCTTGCATGTCCCAAAAAGCTTATGATCCATTTAACTGAAGTAGGTTGCTGCAATTTTTCAATCACCTATATCTTAGCTTTGTCAACCTCAGCAGTGAAAAGATCCTATGCCCCAACACTATTCATTCCTTCACCATAAAATGACACTTCTCCTAATTAAGCACCAAATTTATTTCTTTACATCTTTGTAACACTAGAGATATAGGTTCCAAATAGTTATCAAATGAATCTCCAAATACTGAAAAGTTATTCATGAATACTTCGATGTACTTTTCCACCATATCAGAGAATATTGTCATCATGCAGCGATGAAAAGTTACAGGTGCATTGCATAGACCAAAAAACATTCTTCTAAAGGCAAGAATACCGTAGGGACATTTGAATGTTGTTTTCTCCTAATTTTCTAGAGCAATAACTATTTGATTGTACCTTGAATATCCATTCGAAACCAGTAATGAGATTGACCTGCTAACCTTTCCAACATTTGATCAATGACAGGCAATGGAAAATGATCTTGTCTTGTGGTATTATTTAGCTTTCTGTAATCGATACACACTCTCCACCCATTACTAATCGTATTAGTATCATCTCATTGTTCTCGTTATTCTCTACTTTAATTTTACCCTTCTTAGGCACCACATGTACCGGACTCACCCAAGAACTATCTGAGATGTGATAGATATATCCCTGTATATAGTAACTTCAACACTTCTTTAATCACTACTTCCTTCAAATTTGGATTTAATCTGCGCTGACCTTCTATTGATGGCTTTAACTCATCTTCCATTAAGATTTTGTGTATATAGTATGACTGATTCGTCTAATATTAGCTATCGTCCATCCAATTGTAGTTTTCTGCCTTTTTAGTACCTCTAATAACTTTCTCTCATCCTCTTCCATCATATCATTAGCGATGACTACTGGAAGTTAAATAGATTATCTCAAATAAGCATAGCGTAGATGCAATGACAAAGGCTTTAACTCAAGAGCTGGGGCCTTCTCTACTAAGGGTATTGGCAATGGATTGGCACCAAGAGACTGATAATGCAAATGTCTCCTTCCCATGAGTTGTTCAGCCAATTATACAATACATTATTTTCATTCTACATTTGCTAATTCTGAGTGGGAAATATCTACTTCACATAGGATTGCTGGATGTTCTGCCTCAAATGTATCAGCTACAAGCTCCTCGAAAACATCTATTTGGCAACAAGCATCTGAAGTTTGGGTATTTCATCGCTTTAAACACATTGAATATAACTTGTCCATCGTCCACTCGAATAATCATATTTCCATCATTACATCAATAAATGCTCTTCCATTAGCCAAGAAAGGTCTTTCCATGATTAAAGGAATATTTGAATCCTCTTCCATGCCCAAGATAATGAAATCCTTCAAGAAGATGAATTTATCAACCTTGATTTGCACATCTTCAATGATTCCCTTTAATCTTTTGATGGACCTGTCGATCAGTTGCAATGATATTGTTATTGATTTTGTTTTTTTCCAATCCAAGAAACCTGTAAACAGAGAGTGACATTAAATTAACATTGTCACCTAAATCACATAAAGAATGCTCAAAATAATTAGAGTCAATGGTTTAACGCATAGTAAAACTCCCTGAGTCCTTTAGTCTAGGAGTTAGCTTCTTCAGGATAATTGTATTGCAATCTTCGTTCAGGCAGATTTCTCATGTTCTTTCGGCTTTCTCTTGTTGGAAAAGATTTCCTTCAAAAATTTGCATAGCTGGACATTTGTACTAATACATCTGTTAAAGGGATATTTATGTGCAATTTCTTGAAAGTCTCAACGAATTTGGCAAATTGCTCGTCTAACTTTTTNTACTCTTACTGGTGATGTTTTCTTTCTCTCTTCCTCTTCCAATGTGATTGGTGCAGATTTTTCTTCCTTGTTAGGTTCTTCAACTTCTACCTCTTTTTTTCTGTCTAGCCTTTACACATGTACCTCTAGCAGTTATATTCCACTTCTTATTGTAATAGCTTACACTTGCTCTTTTGGATTGATTATTGTATTGCGTAGCAATGTTCCTCGTGAGCGTTCTACAAGTTGTTGAGCTATCTAATGAATTTGTGTCTCTAACTTCTAGATAGATGCTTGCTGATTCTGAAAGTTTGTATCAATTTACTGGAACACTTTGTCTGTATTTTGTATGTACTGATTAAACATCTTCTTCAAACTTTATTTTTTCTTTTGCTACGAATTGTTTGAATTATTCCTCTACTGATTATGTGACATCTAAAGTTCAATCGATGTCTTCATCCTAGGTTATATGTTTGTACATCTGGGTTAAAATTGCGAGAACCTGTTTGTCCATATGGGTTAAAATTACGGGAACCATATTGAATGAAGTTTGCTAGTTCCTCAGGAAAAAACACTCGCCAATCACAAATCTAGACCTAGCAACAAATAATAGAAGGTTCTGAATCTTCTTCAAAGAATGAGACATAAATTACTAAAACTTCCATAACTTTAAATCAACTTCTGGTTCTTCTAAAAGTTCCACATGAACTCGATTTACAAGTCTCTTCCATTTTCAGTTCAAATTTCATTTTTATTTATAACTTAAAACTTTTGAAGTAATAAAAAGTAATATTATTGTTATCGTTCAACTTAGAGCAGAGAATACTATGAGCATAATTGTTGGGATTTTACGTATGAAACCACTTATCGATGCGAACTATAAAGCATAAACGTACAAAAGTAGTAAAATAAAGGACAAGAACACAAAAGATGTTGACCCAATTCAACAAGAAATGGCCTAATCTGGGGGGCTCAAGAACAGCACGTTCCACTAGTGCAAAACTACCTTCCAAGAGAGAAATATTACGTCAAACTACTCAGTACCAGATTTTTGGTCATCGATTGTAAGATCTCGCAAAAACAGAGAGTGAAAAATACTCAAATCTAACCCAACACTTAGGAGAAAAACTACATGAAATCAGCCACTCTTTCAGATCTGATTTAACACTAAACATTCACCACCTAACAGTTAGATCAATTACAGAAAACCCAACTAAAAGAAAATTACAGACTTGAAAATGGAGGAGCCAAAGAAAGAGAAAGAAACAAAGAGTCCAGAAAATAAAATAAAAAGTCATCCGACTCAATGAAACCCAGTAGACAATATTATCTCAAGAATAAATCTTAGCCATTGATTTCATGTAACGATCCATATAAGTTTAAACTAACACAATCCGTGTGAAATGCCCAGATACCAATAAATGGATGTCGCTCAAGCTAAATAAGGAGTTAAGGCAATTGACACAAATAGCATCATTTTTAAATGTGTTTTGAGAAACACAACTCTTACATTCTTCACCTTGGTTCTCAATAACACTCTCTCTTGGTTGCAGAATCTGCACATGAAAAGATGTTCATCATCATTGCCCAGTACCTGCAAAAAGTTACCCCGTGTCAATATGTAATAAAGATAAACACGATTTAAAACTAGCTACATGCAGAATTTTAGTCCCTATATCTGAGAGATTTTTATCAGAATGTATTTTAACAAGATTAACTTCACTTTGAGATAGTTTTTCTCTAATAAAATGATACTTCACCTCAATATGTTTTGATCTTTCATGATAGATAGTATTTTTACTACGTAATAGAGCACTTTGACTATCAGTAAACAACATAGGAGTATCGTGCATGAAGTTCAATTTTTTTAAAATTCCTTTTAACCAAATACATTCCTTAACAGTTTCAGTTATGGCTACATATTCAACTTCAGTGCTGGACAAAGTAATTAAGGATGCATTTGAGCCACATTATTTGGGAATAATGTATTTGAAAATAGTAGATTGATGGAGAATATGTGGTTGAAAAAGAATAAAAAGTTATTGTTGTGATGAAAAATATTATTTTATTGAAGAATATGTGGTTGAAAATAAGTAGAAGAATGAGAATGAAAAAAATGTGGCCCAAACAAGGACTTAAGGCTGCAATTGAGATTTCCAAGTTATGCAATTATCACCAAGAGTAAAGAAATATGCTATAGTTGATTTTCTGCTATCCATATCACCAGTAAAATCACCATCTACATAGCCTTTAAAGGTTAAATTTTCAGATCTTTTTTTATACACTAAGCCTAGATTTAATGTTCTAACTATACATCTTAACAACCATTTCATCTCAGCCCAATGAGGCTTTCCAAGATTGGACATAAAACTACTTAGAAAGCTAATAGTATAAGCAAGGTTAGGTCTGGTTATTATCATAGAAAACATGACTAAACATATAGCATTGGCATAGAGTATGTTTTCCATCTCTTTCAATTCTTCTTCAGATTTAGAAGAGTGAGAATAGAAAAGATTCATGTGACTAGCAAGAGAAAAATTAATAGTTTTGCTCTATTTCATCCCAAACTTGGTTACAACTTTATTTAAATATGCCTCTTGTGTAATAGTTAACCTGTTTTCAGGCACATTTCTATTTATAACCATTCCTAGAATTTTCTATCATTTCCTAAATCTTTCATATCAAAATTAGATTTTAAAAGATTCTTTAATTTCTTGATTTAAGACTTGCTAGGGCTAGCCAAAAGCATATCATCAACATAAAGCACCAAGTAGACTTCACACTCACTCTTAATGTTATTATAGCATATAAAAAACATCAAACTCACTCCTTTTAAAACCCGTCTTTAATACATATGCATCAAAACTTTTGAACCATTGTCTTGGGTTTTGTTTGAGCCCATACAATGATTTCTCAAATTTACATACACAATCAGCTTTATTCTTAACCTCAAAACCTTGAGGTTGACTCATGAAGACCTCTCTTCCAATTTTCTATGCAAAAATGTAGTTTTAACATCAAATTGTTCAAGTTCCCAATTGAAATGAAGAACAAGTACTAAGACCAACATGATTGTCTTATATTTGATTACATGTGAAAATATTTCATTGTAATCAACCTATTTTCTTTGAGTATACCCTTTTACTACTAATCTTGCCTTAAACCTCACATGATCACTTGAGCTGACTCTCTCTTTAGTTTGTAGATCCATTTTGTACTATTTTGTGATATTTAGGTTTCTTAACAAGTTTCCATGTTTTGTTCTTACTTAAAGATTGCATTTCTTCCTACATTGTCCTTATCCAGTTTTTAGAATTTTTTTCATTAACTGCTTCTTCATAAGATGCAGGTTCAGTTTGTACAAGAGCTTCACCTGAGACTAAAGCAAAGTCAGTCAGGTTCAGTAACTCATACTTGGGGTTATGCCTGATTTGTCTTCTTTCCCTATCCATAGTCAGTTGAAAATCTTGATTAGATATTTGTTCAGTAGCATGATCAGGTTCTTCAGGTTCAATTTCAATTTGGGATTCATTCACCTCAGCAGGTTCAAGTTCAGATTCTTGATATGCAGGGTTATTTTCATCATTTTCTGGTTTAGGTAAATCAAACTTAGCTAGCTTCACCTCATTCAGAGCAGTCTTTAAACTTTCACATTTGTTTGATTTATCAGTACCTTGTTTTAGGCATGTCATTTCAGATTCATTAAAGACTACATTTCTGTTATTAATTATCTTGACGCCTTAGACACCTAAAACCCATAACCTATACCTTTTCACACTCTCTAGGTAGCCTAACATCACACACTTAATAGCCATTGACTCTAGTTTTCCTTCTGACTGATGTGCATACGCAGCACATCCAAAAACTCTTATGTGATTTAAATTTGGAGGCTCTCCTGTCCACAATTCTTGTAGAGTCTTAAAACCTATACTTCTGGAAGGGGACCTATTAATCAAGTATACTGCAGTAGAGGCAGCTTCAGCTCAAAAACCTTTGTTAAGGCCAGAACTAATTAACATGCACCTAACTTTGTTCCTTATGATCATGTTCATTCTTTCAACAACCCCATTCTGTTCACGTGTGTATTTTACAATTCTATGCCTCATTATCCCCTTTTGCTTACAAAAGTTATCAAATTCAAAACTACAAAACTCAAGCCCATTGTCAGTTCTTAATGTTTTTAAGTTTTTCTCTAATTGATTCTCCACAGATTTAAGCCAAGTCCTGAACTTTTAAAAATTTCAAATTTAACCTTTAAAGGATAAATCTAAACATTTCTAAAATAATCATCCGCAAGGGATAATAAGTACTTACTTCCACCAAATGTGGAATGCTTCTCAGGGCCCCATAGATCAGCATGAACATAGTCTAAGGGTTTATTGGTTCTATTTGAGCTAGTTTCAAAACTCACCTTGTGGGACATACCCAACACACAAGTCTCACAGATGTCAATTGTTTCAATATCATCTTTTCCAAGTAATTTTTGGTTACTTAAAGATTTTAATCCTTTAAAACCAATATGACCTATTCTATTTTGCCACAATTCAGTTTTGTCCTTATTAACTATGAGAAGACTGGAGTCAGGTGTAGTTTCTGTTTTTCCTTCAAGATAGTATATCCTATTTCTTTTAGGCCATTTCATTACAATTAGAGACCCTTTCATAATTTTCAGAACTTTATTACCAGATTTAAAGGTATATTCCTCATCTTCAAGAGTTCCTGAAGAAATACAGTTTCTTTTCAGATTTGGGATTATTGGCCTGATAGTGTCATCATACATTTTGATGGTAATGTCACCAATCCCAATCACAGTCTGAGAATTACTGTCTCACATATAAACATTTTGAGGTTCTATGTCTTTGTAATTATAAAACCAAGACTTTTCAAGACATGTATGAAAAATACACCATATGTCTAGAATCCAATCTTTATTAGGCTCTTCATTAGACACATTCAGGACATGTAAACTATCCAATTCAGATACTATGGCGGCATTATTCAGATCATTATTATTCAGGTCCCTTTGTTTCTTTTTCCAATAAAATCAGTCCCTTTTGAAATGTTATAACTTCCCACAGTTATAACATTTCTTATTACTTCTATCTTTTGACTTAGATCTAGTTTTAGATCTCCATCTACCCTTGTTATTATGAAAATTGAATTCTTTCTTTTCAGTTCTTCATCTCACAAACAAACGTTCTTATCTTGAATTGGTTCTATTATCCCTCTTAAGCTCAAACTCTCTGAATTTCAATGCATCTATCACAATTGCTTGTGTAAGAGTACCCCTACCATATTTTATGGCACTCCTAATCTCTTTGTCGGATTCAGGTAAAGAGTTCAACAATATAACAGCTAAGTCTTCATTCTCAAAATTCTTATCATTGTGTGCTAGGCTCTTAATAATTATGCTATAGTCACTTAGGTTTCCTTCCAAATCCTTTCTAGGGTCCATATTAAAACTAAACAGCTTCTCTAACAGATATATTTTGTTAGGCAAGAGTCTTAGTCAAGAACATGGTATTTAATGCAGTCCTTAAAGTCCTAGCAGTTTAGCACTATCAACTTGTCTAACAATATTATCAGACAGATGTGAAATTATAGAACTATATGCAATTTCATTCATCTCTTCAATTTCAGCAGATTTTGCTTTCAACTCGTCAGGAAATTTTTCAATATCATCAAGGGCCTTTGCAACCCTTTGTTGGACCAGAATGAACCTCATTTTTTGCTTCCATATAGAGTAATCCCCCTTTCCATCGAATTGTGATAATTCGACATTCGAACTCATTGCGAATTCTGTAAAGGGGCGGCTTGTACTTGTGGACATAGCAGAAAAGGTTTTGGAAAATATAATTTTCAGATAATCAATGTAATGAAAACACAAAGTCAAAAGTATTAAGAAATTGAAGGACAATAAGGCAAATATTTGACAATATATAAAATCAATTCAACCAAGAACCTCAATCAAATATATATGAAGGTATGAAAGAAGCTCAGACAGTTTACAAATATATGATGCTGATATATGTATTTTAGAATTTCAAATTAGTCATAAGAATTCAAAAACATAAAACCTATTATTCATATATCATTTACAAGAAAAAACACCAAATCGGAATTTAAATAAGGTTTAGAAAGATTTTACCAATACTATTGAAAAACAATATTATTAAACTAAAGCCCTTAATTGAGCCCAAAAGTCAGAGCAAACGATCAACCAACAGCCCACACCAAAAAAGTAAAACAGTCAGTATCGATCAGATTCAAGATGCCAAAAATAATACTATCTGTTTAGACCTTTGAAGGTCTATACAGATGTGCAATCGAAATACCTTAGAAAAAGGTTATTATGTAAAATGAAAAACACAACCGAAACCCTAAGCCAACTCTGATACCAGTTTTGTTGGGATTTTACGTATGAAACCACTTATCAATACAAACTATAAAGCATAAATGTACAAAAACAGTAAAGAAAAGAACAAGAATACAAAAGATGTTGACCTAATTCAGCCAAAAATGACATAATCTGGGGGGCTCAGGAACAGCCCGTTCCACTAGTACAAAACTACCTTCAAAGAGAAAAATATTACATCAAACCACTCAATACCAGGTTTTTGGTCATCGATCGTAAGATCTCGCAAAAACAAAGAGTGAAAAATACACAAATCTAACCCAACACTTAGGAGAAAAACTACACGAAATCAGCCACTCTTTCAGGCCTGATTTAACACCAAACATTCACCTCCTAACAGCTAGATCAATTACAGAGAACCCAACAAGAAGAAAATTACAGACTCGAAAACAGAGGAGCCAAAGAGAGAGAGAGAACAAAGAGTCCAGAAAATCAGAGTCATCAGACTCAATGAAATCCAGCAGACGATATTATCTCAAGAATAGATCTCAACCATTGTTTTCATCTAACTGTCCATATAAGTTTAAACTAACACAATTCGTGTGAAAGACCCAGCTACCAATAAATGGATGTCACTTAAGCAGCTCGAGTCAAATAAGCAGTTAAGGTAATTGACACATATCACCATTTTTAAATGTGTTTTGAGAAACATAACTCTCACAATAACTTTAGTACCTTTGTTTAAGGTCTCGTGTGTATCAAATTAATGTGAAAATATATTGTTTTTACTTGTGTAATAAAAAATAGATTATTAATATATATGGTACTTCTAAGAAAATATTTAAATATTTATTGGATTATTTTATTTTTAAGATAATACACCAGCATTTCCCATCATTTTATAAGTAATACATTCCCCTCTTTCAAAACCCATAGTCTTTAATTTCAGTTGAAATGAAAAGTTCATGCTTATTGTACAATTTTGTATGTAATAGACTTTGACCCAATTTAATTTATTTTGAGTATTGAAAAGGTCGAAGATGAAAACTTCACGGAACAAACGAAATCTTCACGACTAGAGGAAAGGGAAAATCTTTAAAAGAATATTAATTTTCTCTAGCTCTTATGTCATGGTTTTCAATCGACATAATTCCTCAACTCAAATATTAATGAATTTTAAAAATCCATTAAAATTTGGGTATCCTAATTTATATTTTAATAAATTTATTAATATCTAAGGGTCTCCAATAACTAATAAATTTCCTAATATTTCATCAATGGGGAAGATTTGGAAAGATTTTAATTGATTTCTAGAATATACATTTACATACCGAACACCTTAAAAGTAAAAATTATTTATACATGTTGACAAAAAAAAAATAACAGAAATAAATAGAAATAAAAAATATAATGATAAATACATAGTACTCAAATTTCTCATTTTCAATTCTCACATTTATGGAGAGAAAAATGTACAATTGAGTTCTCGTTTTTATCAGATTTTGGAATTGAATTTTTGAGTCTGGATAGCTAAGCATAAAAGATTAATTAGTTCATTCAGATTTTTAAAATTCTATTCACCAATTAAATAAATATTTAATCATAAAGTATTTATGCATATTTTGTACATAATATTCGATGCTAAAATTAAAATACTTTTATTTTTAGATTGAACTGATTTATAATTTGTTTATATTTATTTCCTTCACTTTGTAGATTGTAATTTATTTATTTTTCGAAGTTTTGAAATTTTGACTGACCTTTAATTTATTAATATTTATTTGTTCATATTTTAGATTGAGGAAATTAGTTATTTTAAATGACAAAGTTTTTTTTTTTTTTTGTAATATAGAATTCTATTAAGAATTTATAGAATCTATTAAAAATTACAATATAGAATTCTATTAAAATTTTATAGAATAAGTGGAATTGATTTTATATCCACAAAAACTATGAAAATCTACAAATCTTAACAAATTTATTAATGGGGTGTATTCAATTAAAACTTCTAAAGACCTTTAAGGATTTAAAAAGTGCAGGGACATTGAATATAGGCTTTTTTTATGCTTTCTAAAAGGATTTATGTATTCAATGAAGACTTCTATATACTTTTAAAAATTCTTTAGAAATCACAATATATTCAATTAAATTTTTTTAGAAGTCTATATAAGTCTTGTGATATTCAAAATGTTGATGACTTTTAAAGATTTTTATTCCAGGATACTAATTTTTAAGTAGAAAATACAAAAATAAAATAGCAAATTTTACCTTTCATTTATCCCAAGATTTTGGCAGACTTTCACAAAATATTTTTCTATATATGTATTTTTTGTCCTTCCTGTATTTCTTTTTCATCTTTTGAACCTTAGAGCCATGATTGAAATATTCTTCTACCAGTTATATTTGTTTCATTTTTTTTTGACGAATTTATGATTTAATTTTAAATATATTGATTGGTTGCTTACTTTTTAAAAGTATGACATATTGATAATACTGAAAATTAAATATTTTTTATTTCTTTTATTAAAGAAATATTATATCTTTTTTCTATTTTGATTATTTATTTATTTAACCAAGATGACATAAAAATTTTATTCTTTGAAAAAAAAAAATTATTACATTGGGAGGGAAAGGAAATGGTGGGGATTGAATCTCCACATCCTATGTTGGAATGTCCTCATTGTGTTAGACCCACTTGAATTCTTGTTAAAATTTGACCCAAAGTCCATTGGGTATTTGCAAATTTGTTGATTAGTACTTTGAAAGTGTCAAAATATGAAACAAGGAAGGAAAGACACAGCATTGCCACTAGTTTACCGCTCGAACGTCGAGATGAAATTTTCAGCAAGAAGCTGCCCCGCTTGGCGCTCGAGCGTCGAACTTGTCCAGCACAAGATTGTTTTCTTTATTCCGCGTATTTTTTAATACTATTTCCATATTTATGACTATTATTAGGGTTTGACATATACACATATATATAGTGGCTCTTCTTCATAGTTAAAACAACTTAGACAAATTGGAAACATAATATTCATTGTATTCTTTCTCCATATTTTATTAAATCCTCAATTCCTTTACCAAGTTCTTCTTGTATTGTGATGCTACTTCATATCGTGTCACATAATTTCATTTCTTCTATTCTTAGTAAGCGGTATCAACATACATAATATTTGTTCGAATTCTAACAAGTGGTATTGGAACTTGAGGTTTATTTTGTTTGAGGTCTTGTTCTTGATGGCAATCATGAAATATGATATTTCGCTTTTAGATCTCAGCGTTAGATTTTCATTGTGGCAAGTGAAGATACGAACAGTGCTTGCTAAGATGAATTTGGATGATGCGTTGTTGAAATTTGACAAGATGTCCACAATTTAAATGTCGGAAGAGAAACAATGAAGATTGAAATGCCATTTCACAAATCCTTTTTCATCTTTTGAATAATATTCTTTAGAATGTTTTGAAGGAGAAAACTTTTGCTACGTTATGGTTGAAATTGAAGCAATTATGCATGACGAAGAGTCTAATAAGCCAATTACATTTGAAACAACGTTTGTAGAAAACACCTTACTGTCTATAAAGAAATCGCTGTTGATTTGGAGACCTTAGATGTTAAGTATAATGAGGAGGATTTGGGCTTGATTTATTGTATTCATTGTCCACTTCATATATGTCGTTTAAAGACACGATATTAAATAATTGTCATACTCTCACTATTGAAGAAGTTTATGATGTTCTATTTTCAAAAGAGAAGATGGAGCCGATTTTGTAGAGAACTGTTTGAGTGATGGAGAACTTTTGGTTATTTTTTACGACGATTTCAAACCTAATGAGGATTGAATTTTTTATACGACTTGTACTTTTTATATGTGTCCCAATCAAGATTCGTTTTCAACATATGAAGAAATCATAAAAGGTATCGTGGTTATAAGAAATAATGCACCCTGTAAGGTAGCTGGCATTAGAAGAGTCAGACTTAAAATGTTAGATGAGATGGTTAGAATACTTGATGCAGTGAGACGCGTTTCAGATTTGAAGAGAAATCTTATCTCTTTGACTACTCTTGATTCAAATGGGTACAAATTTATTGATGAAGGTAGAGTTCTGAAAGTTTATAAATGTGCCCATGTTGTGTTAAAGGGGAACCGCGGTTGTATGTCTTGCAAAGTTGTGCAGAATCTTTGAAGATCAATCGGTAGAAGTTTAGTACTTTGGTGGATATTTAGTTGGTACGGTACCGTTGGAGTTTGTTTTGGAGTCCGTGTTAAAGAATACATCTCAGTCGAGTTTAAAGGTTATGGATAATATCACTTTGCTACCACCACCAATGGTACCATTGTATTCAATGGTTAGAGACATACCCAAAAGAAATATTAGGCCTCCACATAGAAACGAAAAAACTGATTTAATTACGTATGCTTTAAGTATGGTTGAAGGTGTTGAGTAAGAACATTATACAAAAGCATTTTGTGGTGTTGATTCTGTTTCAGGACGTGATTTTGCCATGTTTGGTAATTATTGATTTATTTTGTGATTTTGTTGCTCTTTTGATAATTTGAGCAAATTTTGAGAACTCGAGGTAATTTGGTTGAGCAGTGTTTGGATTCATTTATCATAGGTTGGATTTCGTGGAAGAGGTGGAAAATTTTGTTCGCTGGAAAGTTCGGTTGCTGTTTTTGTTGAAGAGTTCAATTTTTTCCTTGCAGTGAAATTTGTCTTCAACTAGATAATTTTTGAAGTTTGATTCATTGTATGGAATTTGGTTCAAGATGGAGATTTATTAAAGCTTGACCCAAATTCCATTGGGTATTTGTGAATTTGTTGAATTGAGTTTTGAGGATATCAAAATATGGACCAAGGATGAAAAGACG
>CAIGRB010141986.1:0-16311 GCA_903798255.1 Fraxinus quadrangulata | reverse complement strand
CCCATTACCCTTCCTCCCACAGGACACCGTCCAAATCTCGACATCATCCAAATCTTGCCTACCCCGTCCTCCTGTACTCCACCGAGCTTTAAGCTATTGTTTCACTTTTATTTTTCTTTAAATTCATTTTAATCATACATAATACCTATAATTTTTATCATATATTTTATTACTTTTATCAAAATCTATCAAAAATTTAATTTTTAACTAAATCAAATGGGGTTAAATTTAAAATAGATTCAAAATCGATTCAAAATAATTATGCCGAAATAAATTGAATCGAAAAAATCGATAACTCATGGATCAAGTTCATACCTCCGGCCATTGATGATGTTTCGAAGCTCTTGTTTTGTTCGTACTTATAAGCTCTCAACAATTTTACAATAATAGTGTATAATATGTATTTTCAGTGGTGGGGCTTAAGGACCAAACCCAGCTATACATAGTCAAACCCCTCATCAAGTCATGACTTCAGTTAACAGTTTTGATTGTCCAATTAATGGGTGAGTTTCCGAAAAAATGAAGAACGTTGGACCACATTGATGGAAGAAATGGATCAGTTACTTCTCTCACTTGGTCCATACGTTTAACCTAATGTCTCAACTTAATCCTATTGAATGCCCTTCTTAAGAATTAAACACATGAATTATGACGATGAGTCATCTAATAAAGAGTTTTTGTCTTCCATGCATTACAATATATTTAGTTCTTTAAGAATTATTCTTTACGTGGTAATAATACTTAATGGAAAAGACCATATTTCTTATTCTTTGTTCTACAATTCTCAAACAAATTAATGTGCACATGAATATAAGAAAAAATCCCAACAAATAAAAGTTTCACACAAAAATTGTATACACCATTACATAGTGGAATCAAGTTCCATTTTCTCTACATAATTCTTGAATTTCAATGGTGGCGTGACTTTAGTCAAGGATAAGCAATCATCAATTATGTGCTTACGTACTCAATGACTACTTTCTTTTCTTTAATTGTTCCTTTAAAGTCAATGTGTTTACTTTGATTATCACTTTTGTTGTTCTTAGTCATAAAGGGAGCAGTCGAATTGTCACAGTAAATTCTCAATAGCCTAAAATGGAATTCATAACTCTAAGTTCAGATATGAAACTCTTGATCCGTATACCATGCGAAGTAAACTCAAAACAGGAAAACGAACTCGACTTCCATAGTGGAAGTAGCAATTAAAGTTTGCTTGACACTCCTCTATGATACAGTTCCACTAGCCATCATAAAAGCATACCTTGGTGTTGATTTGCGTGAATGAACACAACCAACAAAGTCTGAATCTGAGTATCTAATCACTTCCAAATGATCCGTCCATTTGTACATAAGTATGTAATTTTTGGTTCCTTGAAGGCACCTTATTACTTTCTTTGATGTTCTCCAGTGGTCCATACCTAGATTACTCTAATAGTCCTAACATTCCTATAAAAAAATGCAATGTCAGGCCATATGCAAACTTAAGCATACATCAGGCTTCCGATGGTGAAAACATCTAGAATGTTCTTCATTTGTTATCTTTCTAGATAATTTTTCGAGAATTTGTTCAAACTGAACCTATCACCCTTTCACAATAAGAGCTACACTTGGTGAACAATCCTTCATCTAGAATCTCTTTAAAATTTTATTGAAATTCTCATGTTTAAAAACAAATGAAGTCTAGAAATGTGATTTTATGGAGAAATCTGAATTTATTAAAAAAAAAAAAAAAGGGCTAGAGAAGACAGAGCTTTGCAGATTGCTGTTAAAACATCAAGATAGAGATAATGGTCTGGCTGTGATACCAAATGTTAGACTGAAAATCGTTCTAAAACAATTATACGGAAACAAATTAAATCGAAAAATTGAAAACTCATGGATCGAGTTCATACCTCCGGCCATTGATATTGTTTCAGAAGCTCTCATTTTGTTCCAAGTATTGGTGCTTCTAAGCTCTCAACTCTTTTACAATGATGGTGTATAATCAGTATTTTCGGTGGTGGAGATTGGGGACCAAACCAATCTATATATAGTCAAACCTCCCACCAAGTTATGACTTTAGTTACCAGTTTTGATTGTCCAATTAATGGGTAAGTTTTTGAAAAAAATGAAGAACGTTGGATCACATTGATGGAAGAAATTGATCGATTACAACATAATGCTTTTTTGTTATGTTCAAGCAAATTAATTCCACTTTCAATTGACTATATTTTTGTTAATATGTTATGAACAAGGGCGGACCTAGGGGGAGTCCTAGGGGGACACGTGATCCCTCAACTTTTGAGAATTTATTATTATTATTATTATTAAAAAGTCATGTTTGATATCAATTGAAATCTAAATTTTAATTTAAATCAAAATTAACAATTAATTTTGATAACATATTTTATGGAATCCATAACTGTTTTAACTTTTATCAAAATTTACTAAAAATTTGATTTTAATCACCACTAAACATGGGTAAAATCACAATAAATTTAAATTTCAATAACATGTTAATTTTAAAAAATTTTCGACGATCATACACTAATCGAATCTACAAATTGATTATGTCATCTCAAATCTTATTTTGAAAACTACATTATGGGCATATCGAATAGTCCAAACATATATCGAAAATAGTTAAAAATATATTAAACGTGAGTCTTAAAGAAAGACGTATAACTCGCATTTTTTTTTAAAAAAAAAATTCATTTATTTCATTAACATTTATTATTTTTGGGATACAAATTTCTCAATGTAATTTTCGTAATTTTATTAGGAAATTTAATATGAAATATGACATCAAATGTTTTTGAAATTTTACATCCGAAAAAGTCATATCCTATATAAATTTTCGAATGCAAAATTATATAGGGTATGATTTTTTTGGACATAAATTTTCGATTGTAAAATTCATCTCAACTTCTTTTTAAGTTCAATTGTGCTCCCTAACTTTAAACTTCTGCGTCCGCCATTGGTTATGAATTATGTTACAATGGTCCGAACTCCCGAACTCAGGTACCAAATATTATTTTCAGGAAATATATTTGAATGGAAATTTACTAATATGGAGCCTAGCACACAGAGTTTGAGGAAGGAATATATAAAGGAAGCTTCCAATTGATTGCTGAATATCCTTTCAAGCCTTCTTCATTTATGCAGTTGAAGGTGATAATCCATTTCTCCTAAAGTAGCTCAATTTTTGGGGAATTATCCTATTTGTATTTGCTCATTAATGTAGTCGCTCTACGTGAAGTACATAAGGTTGTTAATAATTTGATGTATGAGACAATAAAAAACTACCATATTAATTCATCAAATCAATAACCACCACATATTGACACATAGGGCAACTACGGTCATAAACTACTGCAAATAACATTATTCATTTTTGGGTTGCTTGGAATTTCAATGAGGACGAGTTGTAATAGATTAGTTTACTCCTTTTAATTGGCATTGACAAATTTGGTATTCCCCTTGCAGCCAAATTAGAGAGAAAGGGGGGGTGGAGGGGACAAGGTAGGCGAGATTGGGGGTTTAAAGGGAGGAGGGACGACGCTTGCTCGTTCAAAACTTCCGAATTTTGGAAGCCTAATGAGTCATTGGGTTATATGCTTGATCCCTTTGAAAAAATTCCAACAACATTATCTCCCTGAGCATAGTTGACACACTCAATTTTCAACTCAATCGTGTTTTGCCTTAATGGAAAGGCTCTCAAATAATTGGCACATCTTCCCTAAGAGCTTAATAGCCCAGTTCTCAAATACTACACATGCCTTGCTTGTTCGCTAAGGCTCTCGTGTCATTGAAACCCATCGCCTAAGGTTGGGACTAACATGCCATTTCTAGTATGCTATGCTTAATGTATTGCATGTTTGCTAAGACTTCCTTGCATCATCGACAACCAACGCCTAAGTGAGGGACTTACCAATAGGGTAGTATCTTACCACCACGCAACAATTATATTGAAGCACATCCTCCTGCTGCTTGGAAAGTTTACCAATAGGGTAGTATCTTACCACCACGCAACAATTACTACCTCTGCCCATCTTTAAAAACCTCAGCTTTCCACTACTTAGAAGGTTCTGTAGTATACTTCTACCATAGACAACGCTGCCTTGGAATTACCTAATGATTCACAATTTCTCCACAACGTGGTCAAAATAACTTGTAGTCATGGCCATCGTCCACCTGACCAATCGGCAGTCCCCTCTTGGAAGTCAAGGTTTATTGATACACTTCAACTAGACTATAGGCATCGACAAGACGATGATACATCATTCTCTGAGCCAAACTGATGCTCTATTACCTTAATCTCTGAAGAAAGCATTTGTTACACTTGTAAGGATGCCAACTGGTGCTCAATAAAAGTGTGACATTACCAAAATCATACACAATCCACAATCAATTTTAGTGAAACGGTTTAAAGTTCACTAAAACAATCCCTCACAATAGCTTTGCAAGTCAACACAATTCTGTTTTTAGAGTCTATGTCTTAATCATATATATTGGATAAGGTGTAAACATTGCACTTTGTGTTAAGACGCTCACATATTTGCAATGCACATTTAGTGCTTTCCTTCGTAGAAAATTTGCTAACTCCTTGACAAGCTCTTCGTATAGTGTCTTCCCTAAACTCCATAATTTATTGTAAAGGTTCCCTGTATCAACTATAAACTCATGTCAAACCAACTTCTTTCATTGTTAACTAGTGTTTGCTAAGTTACTATTCATGACACATGGCTCCGCCAATGTTCATAACCTCGTGACATGTAATTATCAAAGTTTCATGCCCACTTAAAAGAGAGGAAAAGCTATTTCGTAAGTAGCGTAGCATTTTGCACAAGGCAAAAAAAGAAAGACCCTGCGGCCACCGAGACGGTGGTGCGTGACGAATCGTACGACGGCGTTATGAAAATGTGGGCTGTGGGTGCTGAATCATACAGTTCTTACTCTGATCCAACGGCAGTATTTGCAGCGGCACAGTGTTTGCAGGTGGGTTACTTCCTAGCAAATCCTATATTTTTAGATCTTGGTATTGAATTTCTACCCTAACAAATTAAATATTCCTCCTACTTTTCAATCCCCAATCACATCATCTTTATCTCCCTGAAAATACTCACCCTTCCCCATGCAAATTGCAATGAATTCACATTTTTCTATAGGTGGAGAATCAAACAAATATGAATTCGCTTCACCACTTGTCCTATGTGCTAATGTGCTCTCTCTCTCTCAAGTCTGAAATTAATCAGCTGGACTGAGGGCATGTCGGAGGTTTTTTTTTTTTTTTTTTTTTTTAATTTATTTTGAAATAATGGATTGATAAAGAATGTGTGGTTAAAAATAAAATAAGAGTTTTTAAATTGTATGTAATATTATTTTATTGAATAATGTATGATTAAAAAAAAATATTAAAAAAAAAAAAAAATGAAGATCAAGTAAGGTCTTAGCAAATTCTTGTTAAATTAAAAAATTTCATAGATAGCTTAACACATTTGATTTTATTATTGACTATAACTATAATATAAACCAAGAAATTGGACCAAGATTTGAATTGATATATTTGATTGATTCATCTAAAATTGCATGGTTTATTTTTTGGGATGCGACGTTCGTCTTTTATACTTTGGTCGAAAATTCTCTTAAGTACGTCTATATGAGTTTGGATTATGTAACAGTCCAAACCTACTCGTGTTGCTATTTTATTTTTTTTTTCCTTGTCATATAAGGTCACCTAAAATGTGAATCATGCCACACAATACAATCATTTTAACATATCTAAATGAGAACAAAAAGGAAATTCTAAAATCAAGTGTAGCTAGTAGTCTTTGTTTGATTCCCAATTTGTTTCCTCATTATAATGAAAAATATGATCGTTGGAGTTACTCTTTTGAATTGCAATGATCATATTTCTCATTATAATGAGAAAAAATGGAAATCAAACACAAGTCTAAAATTCCACACGTTCAAGATTAAGCTCTTGTTTGATAATCATTATTTGATCAAAACAATATTGAATAGTGTGTGATTAAGAATAAATTTTAAGAAAAACGAATTTTTAAAAATGAGGGTCAAACATCGACTTTCATAGTATTTGTTTCCCATTATTTAAGGTGAAAAATGCATTTTTTGACCTTTTTTCAAAGAAGTGGGTCCCCACCGTGAGACAAAATTGTCAAAAAAAGGCAGCTGATCCCTACTGCAACGGTAAGAATTTGAATTATAATGGAAAACAAACAGAGGCTTAATTAAGTCCCTATACGGTAGAGATTAAATTCATTTCATCAACTTTCTACACCAAACAAGGGCTAAACTTATTTTAATTAAACCTTGAAATCGTTAACGAAAATGCATATTTCTCTCTTTAAATTGAGTCGTCAACACTCACCAACTCCAGGACCTTATCAGATAAATTTGTATGCTTTAGCCCTGTTTTATTGCCATTATTTTGGAAAAAAAAATATTTTAAATAGTGATTTTATAGAGAATGTATAGTTAAAAGTAGGAAAATGTTTTGAGTTTGTGTGCAAAATATTTTATCGTGTAANTGGTAGGTTAAGCTGAATTTTCATAATAATTTTGTAGCAGAATGTGTACCAAATAAATTTGGTGGCCTTAAGAATAATGCTCCTTGAACAACCTCAATAATAAGGATAAAGGTGACAGAGTGGTGTGACAAATAATAATTGAGTGTTTTTTTTTTCAAACCGTTCAATCATATATTTACATGTGTACCCTCTGTCATTGAGCATGTCACTATAGCAAGATTGTTGTATTAATATGTGGAGTTCTTTTGTTCTCTATATCTGTAAAATCGATAATTGATTTGACCCAATTATTTGATATTATAATTTTTGGAATAATATTTTTTAGAAGAATGTATGGTTGAAAAAAAAAAGGAAATTTTTTTGATTTATGTGTAATATTATTTTATTAGAGAATATGTGATTGATAAGAAGAGATAAAAAAAATAAATTATAGTTTTAATGCGACCAATCAGTGACTTTAGAATGCGGAAGTATTATTATAATTTGTATCATAGTCCTTGTGGACAGACATGTGAAGGTAACCTTCATACAATGTCTAAGCACTTGTCCTGCTCGAGTTCATCACGATCATTAAACAATACTCGTCGAATTTTGTGATTTTAAGCGAGCACTGTGCTTCCGAAGAAATCGCCTGTATATGTAATCACATTTCAAATTGACCAATCTAAACGCTCGAGATCATGAGCATGTTAGTGTGATACTGAATCACTTGCCTTGAAGTTATATAAATAGGTGAAGTACATTAAATAATACTATACTTTAAATAAAATAAGTATGTCAGTTATCGTATAACTTAAGCTCTTATTTGATCCTTATTTTTTTCAAAATACAATTTTTTTATTTTCAATTACATATTTTTCAATAAAATAATATTACATACATATCAAAAACTTTTTTATTTTTATTTTTAGTTATATATTTTTTATCAATTTACTATTTTAAAATAAATTGAGGCTCAAACAGCGCTGAAGTAATTTAGAACGTTATTGAGCTGGAAATAACAGGAGATTTGGTATGCCAAAGCATCTCCCAGTACAAGCAACCAAGAAAGCTCGGTAATAGGTAGATATCTTGAACGCAGGACCCAATGCATGAAATCACTGACAAAATTTTGGCTCCAATGTCAGATTTCTGGACAGTCTATGACGGCACGTGTTGATCACGCTCCGGGAAAGGGAGAGAGAGTCGTGAAGGTGTATTGGGAGACTAAAATGCTCAAAGGGGAAGGGTCAGAATGCAATAATGAAAAGGATAGTATTGTTCTGACGTTTTTAATGTCCAAAAGCAACCATACTTTGATACGCTATCTTCTGTTTGATTAACATTTTCCCTTTTAACCTTTTCTTGATTCTTGATTTCTTCCTCTTCTTCTGCTTCACTTTTCTGCACTTTCTTCAAGTTGTGTACTTTTACAAAGATTCACACATACACAAACACGCATTGTGTGTTAGAGTTAAAATGTAAGCTCTTCCACAGGCTATCCCTCACAAACTCTGATATGTATTGCCACTCACCCTTTTACCTGAGGTACTCGAGATTCTTGTTTCTTTGTCTTTCTTTACTGTGTGTGCTTGTAGTATTTGCGAGAGGGGTCTTTTTTATCTACCCGTGTTTTCTTTTTTGTGTATGTAGAAGTGATGAAGGTGGTAGAAACGGTACCCGTTTTACGGATCTTGGAGAGCTTGAACAGTCAGCTGGAGCCGGATTTCCTCACGAGGGTGCTGTTGATTTAAGCAGAAGTATGCTCTCTCTCTCTCTCTCTCTCTCTCTCTCTCTCTTACACACACAAATGCACGCACACACTATTTAATAAATGTCTTTTTTTAATCTTTTTAATGATAGGTTCAATGTACAATGAGATGAAGGCAAGCAATGTTTCTGTTGTGACTAATAATTTGCAGTTTGGTGGACTCAACAATGTAAATATCTTACTTTCTTTTTATCTTTGGATATATACATACAAATCAATGTCAATATATAATTGATTGGGTTGGCTGGTGTTTTCCAGAACATTGGTTCATCAGACATGGGGTCATCAGTAGCAGGGGTGGATACAGGACACTTCATCTTACAGAAGGGGACAATGGTGGGGATTGTTGGTGGTGGAGGCGGCGGCGATGGTGGTGGTGGGGCTTTGGGAAATGGACATTTTGATAACTGGGTTGATTCTGGTGTGGTGGCAGATCACAGCCAGCAGACTGACACTTCCACAGATACTGATGACAAAAACCAGGTACCGTATTTTCCTCATTTTCCCTTGATTCTTTGCACTAGTTGTCTTCTTCATGATAATTTGTTCCTTTTGGTTCCCAAGTTTTTAATGTAATAATTTTTGAAATTTGTGGGGGTTCTAATGGTCCCTTTAATAAATAAGAATGTAATGTATACCTTAAAATCAGGAGTTGACTTTTTGATTTTCTTTTATTTGATAATTTTTTTGCTGTATGAAGTTGTAGGGCTTGATATAGATTGTAAGATCTGGTTGTCTTGTACTTTTAAGTTGTCCAAAACTTGATGCGAGCAACGAAGCGACAAAGAATGGAGAAAACGAATATATATGCTAGTAAATGATTTTTGAAAAGAATGAAGTGAATTTTGGCATGAATGGAGCAAGCATGATAACAGATTTTAAATTTTCTAAGAAATAACGACTTATCCCAAGGTAAATACAACCCAATGTTGAACCAGAACACTCTTATCGAACAGAATGACTAAGAACTCATGAACATTTGGGGGGAAAACAACTATACATGTACATTAAGAACAGAAGTTCTGTGAAGCAAAGGAGATAAATCAACATTATGAATTGATTTGAGATATGCCAAAATTAATGCCAAGAGGGCCTATTTATGCTCATGTTGACGTCTCTACTGAAAGGCACAACTTTTGGCATGGTCTAATCTGAATCACCAGATACTGTTACTTTAGAATGGTCTCGATTGTACCCTTTTAACTGTGGTCCACAACTATTTTGTGCCGCTTCTCTTTGAATCAGTCAAGTCCAGTCAATGCATTGACCAATCAAACCTTTTTGAGTTGATTATTTCTTTGCCTTCTACTAGAATCTATGCAATGGCAGTTAGAAACAAGAGCATTTATTCTTTGTTCCATTTCTACTAAACTTTGGAAGATGCGGTGTTGGATATATTCCATGTGCAAGCGTATTTTACAGAATTTTCCTTCGTTGTCTGACTAAATGGCTAAGTCATTAACATGTCACATCATATCCTGACTTTTCCTAAGTTCCAAATGGTTGAAGTTCCTAAATTTGATTTTCATGCTGATCTTTAGTTCCAAAGAGGTCAACATGGAAAGTTGGTAGCTGTGGATTCAATAGACCAGTTCAAGGGAAATGCTGGAGACCAAAAGGTTGTAGCTTTACTCTACTGTTATGTTATTACAGGATTTGACCAGGCGCATGGAAGGGATTTTCATTAGTTTGTGTTATCTTCATTGCAGGCATTACGTAGACTGGCTCAGAATCGAGAAGCTGCAAGAAAGAGCCGATTGAGAAAAAAAGTAAAATTGCATCTCTAAAAATTTTGATTTAAATCTTTATTGCCAAGTTGTCATGACCTTAAGGATAATTGGGTAACAGCTCAAAATTATGTGTTTTCTGTACTGATTAATATGTTTTTGCCCAATGTTACTAGTTTAGACTCTAAATGATACGTCACACAAATATACTCGTGACGTTTTGGATCCTTCATCTAATAGTGGTCTCTGCACAAATGATCTTATATTTTAAAGATCGGTAACTATTAGTAAGTCTAGCTAAGCCTAAAAATTTTAACTACTTTTACTATACACGTTTGAGTTCTTCTGAAAGTTTGTGTTTTGGAGATTTTAAGTCCACAAGTTTTTTCTTTATTAGCAAGTCTTTACGGTGTATAAGCATGTTTGGCAAATAAAGATGTTAGCTTATAAAGCAGGGCACTCACAAATTATGTAGTTCAAAATTCACATAGCTGTGGATCCTGCAGTTCGTAATCTTGATAAGTTGGAAATCCCCTACTATGTGGAAGCTTGTTGTGTGGATTTTGGACTACAAAATTTGTGGATTCCTAACTTATAAGCTAGCACTTTTCTTTATCAAACATATTCTATGTTTGGTAAAGTTTTCGTAGATAATTGCTGTGGGCTTTACAAAATGTGTTTATAAGAAGTATATAAAAGTTGTTGGGTCCTATGAAATGTGTTCATAAAAATGTCATTTGACCAATTAATAAAAGTTATGGGTCCTGCAGTTTATATATGCCAATCCAACTTATCTGGCTTATAAACTTTTTGACCACACAATTTGTGGGTCCCTAACTTATACTAACTTATAAGTTAGTTCTTTTTTTTGCCATGCTCTATGTTTTGTATAGATTTTTGTAGATTATAGTTGTGGTCCTTGTGAAATGTGTGTATAAGGAGATAAAAGAAGTTGGGTCCTATGATATGCTATGATGCACCGATACGGACACGTGTGTCCGATACGATACGTGTCGAATACGCCGACACGCAATTTTTTAAAAAAGTACAGACACGACACGCCATCGACAGTTGATTAAATTTTTAAAAATTCTTTATTTATATAGTATAAATTTAGTTTTACACTTGTTATTAATTTTTCTTGTTGAGATCTTTTAAGCATGAGTACTTATTTGTTACTTGTTTATATAGTATAAATTTAGTTTTATACTTGTTATTAATTTTTCTTGTTGAAATCTTTTAAACATGAGTACCTATTTGTTACTTGCTAATAATTTTGAATTAACAATATATAATATTTCTAATATAAAAAGAAAAATGATTACGGTAGAGTGTCCAAGTAGTGTCGGTATCGACTCGTGTCCGATACGGACGCGCTACCCTAATTGAAGTGTCCGTGCTACAGAGATGATACGTGTTCATAAAAATGATATTTGACCGGCTTACAGTAAAAAAAAAATAAAAAATAACAAAATTACTTGACATATACTTTCTACTACAAAATACTTTACATTTTTTAGGCTTAGCCAAACATGCTCTATTCATTAGAAAAGAGCTCCCCCGGTGAAATGAGAATAATTCGGGACGGGGGTTGGAATATCTTACATCCTTGTCTATTATGCATCTGGATGTGATCTGATGTAAAAATGTGATTTGGGTTCTTGCATCTGATCTTCTATGCAAGTATGACTGTACAATTGATCTGTTATTTGCTCACTGTGCAATTGGTCTGTTATTTACTTTAATAATTCTTCCATCATGTTTGACCAAATCTTTATTGGAATTTTATTTTGCATCTACTCGAATTAGAATATGCTGTCAGGTGCCTACATTATCCCCTCAATTACATTTCTAATCTGTTTCCTTTATCTCTGGTCATGGTATACTTTTCTATACCTTGAATATATTTGGATTATTTATCGGTTTTGGTTATGGTTAGGCATATGTTCAACAGCTTGAGAGCAGTCGGGTAAGGCTTTCACAACTAGAGCAAGAGCTTAAAAGAGCACGTCATCAGGTGCTGTCTCTATAAATTGTATTTCAAAATTTTGAATGGTTTTTGAGCCTTTACTTTACTCTTTTACTGGAATGCAGGGAATTTGCATTGCATCCGGATTGTCAGGAGATCAGTCTGTGAGTGGAAATGGTTAGTTAATTATCTTATCCATAAATGGCAAATATTTAACTTGGACAAAACCAGAATTGTTTCTGATTAGCTA
Source organism: Fraxinus quadrangulata (assembly GCA_903798255.1). Taxonomy (NCBI): domain Eukaryota; kingdom Viridiplantae; phylum Streptophyta; class Magnoliopsida; order Lamiales; family Oleaceae; genus Fraxinus; species Fraxinus quadrangulata. The sequence continues at coordinate 4,085 of CAIGRB010141986.1, read as the reverse complement.
AGATTTTTGTGACGTTATTGCAGGGGCTTTAGCATTTGACATAGATTATGCACGCTGGCTTGATGAACATCAACGACTGATCAATGATCTGAGATCCGCTGTGAATGCTCACGTGGGTGATAGTGAGCTTCGCCTTCTTGTTGATGGGGTGATGTCTCATTATGATGAAATATTCAGGCTAAAGAGCACAGGTGCAAAGTCAAATATATTTCACATGCTATCCGGCATGTGGAAAACTCCTGCAGAAAGGTGTTTTATGTGGTTGGGAGGATTTCGTTCATCGGAGCTTCTCAAGGTCATTCAATTATTTTAGACTTCTCTCTTTTGTACAGTACAAGAACATAATTACTTCGTTTCATCATTTTCCTGAACATTCATTCCATTTTGAATTTCAGATACTCGGCAACCAAGTTGAACCTCTGACTGAACAACAATTGATGGGACTATGTAACTTACAGCAGTCCTCTCAACAAGCCGAGGATGCCTTGTCCCAAGGAATGGAAGCATTGCAACAATCACTTGTAGAGACACTTTCCACTAACTCTCCTGGTCCTAGTGGTTCTAGAAATGTAGCCGACTACATGGGGCAAATGGCTATTGCCATGGGCAAGCTCGCCACGCTCGAGAATTTCCTTCATCAGGTATTACCATGAACTCAAAAAGAATTTGTTAGACTGGGTAAATTCTTCTAAATATGCTGGACAATTATTATCCAGACAGCAGATCAAATATTGGCTATTCCGTAGATAATATTGTGCCCAATTTTCCAAATTATATAAAGGATTTCAAGAGCCCAGTTTTTGGGGCCTGAAAGAGACATGGGATTCCCTTTTACTTCTTCACTATAAAAGGGGTGAAAACTGGAAACCTGCAGTAGTAAAGTGAACATAGCTCTCAAATTGAGGGTGCACCATTATAAATGTGTGTGTAGCTCTCATAAGTGGGGTTTCAATTATATAGTAAATATAAGTAAAAACCTCATCCCCGTTCCTTCCCCCTCCCTGAAATATGTTGCTCATACAGTAAATTCCATTCAAAATTGTGTGCCTGTTTCATTTCGAATGAATATTAACCTGTGTTTTGCTCTTGATAGGCTGACCTTCTGAGACAGCAAACTTTGCAACAAATGCATCGAATCTTGACAACCCGACAAGCTGCTCGTGCTCTTCTTGCCATCAATGATTACAAGTCAAGGCTTCGGGCTCTCAGTTCTTTATGGTTGGCACGCCCTAAGGATTGACTACTCTTTATCTTTTTAGGATGATTACATTAATCTTTCGGAACTTTGCAAGCTAACCATTCCCATATAACCTTTGATTGCTTTCCAATAGTAATTTGCTGGTGGGTTAGTGTAAGTATGCTGTTTTCTTAGTTCAATATGTTAGTAGACACTGTATTTGTGGAACTTGCTGCTGTATCTAAGATATGTGTCTGTTTACTATTGAGTGATTTCGTATGGATTACTAAGAGTAGCTGTTTTTGTATTGACCATCAAAGAATATGTTTCAGTCATTAAAAATATTTGTATGTTAACTCTTTTACCTTCATATCATTTGAAACTCTTGGTGAAATGAATTGAAAGCTTGCATTATTGATGTGCATTTACGTGTTACTATGAAAATTAGAAAATTCATCGATAATCAACTTTTGTTATGTTTTCTGACTTTCTCTAAAATCTCTGCTAATTGGAAAAATTGCTTTTAAATAAAACCACAGAGTACTGTCAAGGGAGCTAAAAATTATCTTATTTGAAAATTTTGTATTCGACTGTTTAAAGTTGTGTGTGCTGGTTTCTATGAGATTGAGATTGCTTTGTTCTCTATAAAAATTGCTTAATTTGTTCTATTTAATGCTGGATGTAGGTTCATATCTGGGGGATACTGTCACTTTGCTTTCATCGTCATTCATTTGTTCTAATTCTTGGGTGGTGGGTGACAAATTATCAACATCCTTCATAAAAATCACAATGACTTAAGTGGTTTCACCCAACTTTTAATTTTGACCGAGAAATTTGAGAAATTTTTTTGTACTTTTGGAGTGAAGAAATTCATTATTACATGTTCCTATTTAATTGACTTTTGTATTAGTTTATCGTGGAAATTACATGTTTTACCCCATTTTATTTACTAATTCAAAATTTACATTCACACATTTTTTATCGTATAAATACTGTATTTTAGTAAGTAAAAGTGAAATGTCAAAAACAACTTCACTCTTACAATTAATTAGTTAACTAACTTATCGCTCATGAGAACACGCTAAATCAAATACACTAATGGCTCACATGCTCATCAATTTCTTGGTTTTGTGGAATTTCCAACTATTTTTTAAGCAATTGGAAAATTTTTTAGATACAATGGTGAAAACATTATACTAATCAAACACAATTAATTACAATTTTCAGTAAAATAAATTTTAGTCAATTCAATTCCTTAGAATTCATTTTCTTTCCACCAATTTTCACCTTTGCAATCAACGACCTAAATTTGTCATCAAAAATCCCCAAATTAATGTGGAACCATCCAAAATTTCCTCAAATCATAGTACCTCATCAGTTCAAAATCAAATCAAAACTATGATTACCAAAATTTTTTAAAAGGTTCCAAAGATTTCTCATCTTCGTATCTTAATCCCTTTTACTCCAAATTTTGAGTATCAATTCCAGTATCTTCTCCCTAAAATTCAAAGATTATAATATTTTTGAGTCAAAAAATTTGATAGGAGTCTTAGAATATCATAATTGACATGACAGAATATAGTATATATAAGGTGTCGAAGTATCAAATATAACATTTTAGTATACAATACAATTTCACAAAACGTGACAAAAAATACAGTATGAAATATACCATATATATCATTAATTTGACATAACATCGTAACAAAATATGATTAATGAATGTAACAAAATGTTGTACATGCAACCATTAATTATTCAAGATTCACATAAGAACATATCGTGATTCGCAATATTCCATCTTTCATAAATTATCTAATATTACTCCTTTAGACATGCCATAATTGCTATAAAATATATAATATGATATGAAAGAAGCATTCTATTGTGCACGTAAAAATAGTATATTTAAAAATATTAAGACGTTACAAGTTATATTATAGTAACTCAACGTCTTTTGATATATTGCTTTACATTTCAAAATAAAAATTAACATAAGATTTTAAATTGCCAAACATGAATTTTCATTATTTAGTAATATGAAGTGATCGGAAATAGAAATTTCAACATAATAAAAAAGGATTTTGAAATTATACCTCCAAATACATTATTAATAATCCAATTGTTTCTATAATAAATCCCTACATTTTATGACTTGGAGATAAATATGTATTTTGATTGCAATCGGTTACCTATATTTATGCTAATTGGGTTATTTAGTAATTTTATGTTAGAAGATATAGTATTTCAATAATAATAATAATAATAATAATAAAATCGTTTTAGTGTTTTTGGAATGAGAAAATTACACAAATAAGGTGTTTTTAAAATTGATTTTCAAAAATAAGGTTTAAAATTTATTTAATCAAAAATCAGGTAATATATATTAAAACCATAATTAATAACCCTAATTTTAACACGCACTTCCTCCCCTCCATCTCTCGCCTCCCGTCTTCCTCTCCTCCCTCTGTCAATCGCGCGACGACAACGTCACGACGAGTCGACGCAGCAGCGACCCTGCTGTTCACCTTAACCCGTATTCCTCCCCTCCCTTCCCATCTCACTATCCTCTCTCTCTCTCTCTCTCTCTCTCCACATCACCAACCCACTTCTCTCTCTAAACACACGCAACCCCAACTTCGTCGGCTAGAAGGAGCTCGAATCGTCGCGATTTGCAACTGTGAAATAACTTGTGTTCGATGCGGCACGAAGAAGCAACAATATTTGCGAAGTAGATCCACCCATTCTAGCGACTCTTCATAGGCAAACCACCGCAACCAAATCTAGGTGGTGTTTTGTGTGGTGGCGATTTTGTGATGTTGGATATGTCGGTTGGGGTGTTGTGATGTCTCTCAGTTGGTGCGATCTGGTGGCGACGTTGGTAGTGCGATCTGGTGGTGATGTCTAT